>JAZHYW010036571.1:0-25597 GCA_037355805.1 Ixodes ricinus
AGCTGCTTGATGAAGGCCGGACAATTCCAAACTCGATCATATGTTCTGAATTCGGTTCTTTGCGATTGTTAGCTTCTCAGGAGCTAGTCGCCGGGGGCTTGCAAAAACGGTGGTCCGGTAGTTACTATGGAGTGGGTAATGGTGTTCTGCGTGGATGCGGCATGGAACGATGGTCATGTTAGTCTGGGAAAGAGATGGAGTAGGGCTTCCAATTGTGGCAAGGCTGGAGGACATAGCTGGTGAAGTTTAAGCTTTTGGTCTCGGGCCTCTACTCCTTGGACGTGTAGACGCGTCTCCATTGCGAAGCTAGTACTGACGCCAGTGGTGCGTCACGAGGGTCAGCGGCACCCGGGGCGGTAGCCCGTGGCGACACCCCCCCCCCCGCTCTTGTGGCCTGCCGCGACAGCCCCCTGAGCGCTCCCCCGGAGGCGGTCCGCCCCCCCCATCCCACCCCCCCCTTTGTGACGCGACTGACTGACGCATGTCTACGGTTAGATGAAAGAACTGCAAGAAGTCCGCTCCAAGGATAGGGTACTTGACGTCCGCCATTATAAAAATCCAGCGGAAATCATCCTCGATCGAGAAAGATGGATTTCTCACCATAGGTATTAATAGCGGAGCCATTGGCCGCTGCTAGAGGTGTCAAAGGCTGACGGTGTCGGCGGTCCTCCGGAGTTGAAGGATAAACGCAGATTTCCGTGCCTGTGTCCACAGGGTTTCGAATTTCGGTGGTCTTGTTAGTGATGATGAAAAGACTGCTCTTTTCTGGGATCACCACATTGGCCGTCTTTAACGTGGTGTTCTCACGTTTCCCATAGAGCAGGGTGGCGAGCAGTTGTTTGCCGCATCACCGAACGTTTGGTGGTACCAGCAGAGGCGGTGTGTCGAGCCTGGGGAGCGTCTGCGTCCAGTGTCCCGGTGGAAGCTGGAGGAGCGAGACCGATGACGAAAGGTGGTCGACTCTCGTAGTTCGGCTACCTTCACCGAAAGCTGCATGGTCAACTTTTGATGAGAGACGGTGGATTATCTCGAAGAGCTTCACATCGGTGGCGAGAGAAGAGCCTGCTACGTAGGAAGCACTTGGTGAGTGGCGTAAAGAGCTGAGGAACCGACCCCCATGATCTTGTCCGCCATGCGTGCCAGCGCTTCCAGGGACGTTGCATCGGGTGTTGAAAGTATCATCCGCACGTTGGCCCAGACTTTGAAGAAAGAGCTCGTGGAGCAGGCAATAATCCAGGTTGTCAGCTCTGTCTCAAAGTAGTTGCTACATGTGGCGAAGAAGGTGCGACGGTTATTGGGATCAGCCCGATTGTACGCTGGATCAAGGCATCTCTTAGGGCGTCGTAAGCGATTCTCCGGAGGAGCACGGAGAGAGATCTCTTACGATTTATGTGGTCGTCTCTGGCAGGGCCGTCACGACGTAGTCGAATTTGGCTCTCCGAGAATTGATGCGGTTGTTGCGGAAAAGGACGTCATCGTGAAGGGACCAAAGCTCTGCGTAATATGTCCAAACATCGGGCAGCTTCAAGTGGATGGCGGCAGCGTGTGAAGGCGCGGTAGCAAACCCGGCCGCCGCATCGCCATCTGATGTTCCTTGGTCCTCGAGGTGGGACATTTCAGAGTCGGAGGCGCGTAGGTCCAAGATATCTGGCAGTCCGGGTCACCAATTTGTAGACAACATACCGAGAGGCTTCTTTTGTTGACAAACGTGTTATTTATATAATTTAGAGATATATTTACAAACAGGCGAGTCCAAGATAATGTCTGAGGTAGGCGAGCTGAGCCTGGGTGGCAGCTAGGCTTGTTCCATTGGAGCTTGCGCACGACCAACTCAACACTTACGACCACGGCATCTGAGCACTTCCTATGGAAGAGGCTGCTCCGGGCTGGGGGCAGAGTTTTAGCGCCGCCTAGTGACAGGCGTTTTCACTAGGCGGCTCAAAACATGCATGGCCTCCAAGATCCCGAAGGTTCGCGCGCTTCGAGGTTCGCGAGTTTCGGGATCTCGGAGGCCATGCACAAAAACTCGGTCCTCCTACCTCGTCGGGTTCTTCTGTTATCCATGAGTGCGTACCAGCTGATCGCGCTTTCTGGTTTCAAGCGCGTTCACGCTGTAAAATTTTCTCTATGTAAAGCATACTGAAGCGAATCCAATTCGTTAACTAAATTGCTTTTTTTTTTTTTAGTTTGCGCTGCCAGCATTGGATGGTATTGGCTTTGCCCGCGCGCCGCCAACACCATAGATGCCAACACAACCTGGTGCAGCGCGGAAAAGACGAACTAAAAATACAGAGTTCCATGCCCCGCCAGAAGGCGCCGGTGAAACTCGAGCCCTCCGGGAGGTGCGTGCTGGGGTGTTTCCAGATGGAGTCAGGCTAACGCAGCTGACGCAGCTAGCGGCGTTCAAGGAAACCTCGGTAGAGGCCGCCAAGAGTCAGGGTGACGTCATGATGACGTCAAATAGGTTAATAACCCACTCCGGCCGTTAGGACGGGTGCAGCCGTAATCATCCATGTTACTTTGGGGCGCTCTTTCTGCGCTCAAGTGTAGGGTTCTTGTTTCCACCGCCACAAAACATGGCGTTACGATCGACACTGCCGCCTAGGGAGGCTCAAGTGAGGGTGGGTGCAACTGCTAGATCGGGGATCACGGGATATGGACGCCATTTAATTGCTAAATTTTGCTGGGAGTCTATAAGGCAAATGGTCGTTTTTCTTTTCCTGACTCAGGTCATAAGAGCCCATTAAGGTGCTTCAATAATTTACGCAAGGTATACATGATTACTTTTCTATAGCCACCAGTTTTGTTCCAATAGGTTAAGTATTTGTTTAACGCGAAAAATGGTCAATTCCGCCATCTTGGACGTTGCTGCTTGTCTGGCAAACCTGCTTTCTCCTCTCGACGTTTGCAATTCCCGGAGCGAGAAGGAAGCGAGAAAGGCTACGCCACAGGACGTTGGTTGCTTGCAATGGGAGGCGAGAGGAGGAAATGCACATGGAGCAACAGAGCGGGCGTCTGCTCTCGTGGTTACCGCGGTGTCGGCCTTGGTACGGGTATTTAATCTGGTGCATTGGCGTTTTGTTGACGTTGTGAGCATCAAGATACGTAATGCTGTAGACATTTTTGCGTGCGTAGGGCCGTTTGTGGATCTCCGGTGCCATTCGTGGTTGCTTCCACGTTTCTCAAAGCGCGCAACCAATACCAACGTTAAAAAAAGAAAGAAAAAAGCACGAGTTACCTTGTTTGTTAGGGCCTTTAATATATGTGACTGCTTTGGTTTTTATTCAGCCTAAAAATGTCTCCTAAGCACAGCACATTTCCAAATTGCGAAATGCAGCCAACACATTTTTTCCCCCTTTAGTTTGACATTGTACTCAAATGACGAATCATTTCGTCCGCAAAACAAAACAGACGTGGCGGGCGGTTTGAATTGCTGTCACAATAATTGCTCAACGCATGTATATATTGAATGTAGTAAAACAAGCTCTTTTGTTGAACTTTTCGTCTGACTGTTTTGTACTTCAATCTGTGAAGATTAGAAAGAAGACGAATAATTGGTAACCACCTGTCGCGCTTTCGGCTCTTCCAAACGAAACCAAAATCAGCCTCCTGTTGTTCACTCGTTTTTATTTTTTATTTCTTTTTAGCTTAAGGATTGTTTCACTACCTTAATTACTTACGTTATGAACCCACAATAAATAATTTCCAGCTATGCATTGTTGCCATAGCTCCTTTCTATTTTATTTCACAATGATATTGTTTGCAGAGATTAGGCGATACGTTCGTCAAGAAATGGTTTTCACAATCGCGCATGACCGCGCACTGCCTGAGCCGTTTTGCTGCAGTAAGACTGCTTTCGTGTTTAGCTGCCAAGACAAACCTAATTGAAATTATCCTGAGACCCGACCTGCGACCCTCTGAACTGCCTGCAAGCCTGTGTCAACGGGAAGCACTGAGAAGGCATAAGGCAGTGAGAATTGCTATGTTACAATCGGTTTCTGTTAACTTCAAAAAAATCGAATTATTTTCTTTTCCGCTTAGGTTGAACCATGGGGCAATAAATAAATAAAATAATAAACAGCACGACACAAAAATCTCAATCAGGCTGAGTTTTTGTGTCGTGTTATTCATTTTATTTCTCTCTTATCTCGGGGTTCAATCCAAGATGTTTCCTAATCATACTTTCGCAGACTTTTGCTTCTTGCACCTCTTTTTAACTACCTTGACTAATTATTTTTCAGGCACAATGCCTGGTTGTGCTGCCTTTAACTGCACTAATAGTGCAGCTAAGTGCTTCACCATGCACCACTTTCCTTCGGAGATGAACAAGAGAACAGAGTGGGCGGTGAAAGTGAACCGAAGAACAGCTGACAACCAGTTGTGGATTCCCGACACCACGTCCTGCTTGTGTGAAGAAAGATGACTTCTCAGTTATGAAAGAGTGGAAGGAAAAAAATCACGCTTTATTTATCCGTAAATACCAAAACGAAGTGCTGCTTGATAATGAAAAATCAAACGTGATGAAAAAACAAAACATGTTATTTAAACCATTCGTGATTAATGTAGACTTAACACCACCTCACACCAAAAATAGTTGTTGGTATGAATAGACAACATCCATACCCATGCATAAACTAAAAACAATCTAGAAAAAACAAACACCTCCCTTCCCGAACAAAACTTGGGCAGCAGGGACTGTTAAGTGGCGACGTGCATGCTAATAACCAAACTACTCCCAAGATATACGCTGAAAATAAATCACCATGAGGTTTCTATCATCACATAAAAATCAAAAGGTTAAATTTCACAAAAGAAAATGTATGTTCTCAAGCTGCATGTTCAAACTACATGTTTCTCGTCTGTCAGAAATATATAGGACATCAAAAGCACCATACTACTTTATCTTAATTTTGTATAGTTTGAGTGGTTACCGAGTCACTTGAGACATTTTCAGAATTTTGCACAGAAATGTTGCTGTGAAAAATACAGCAAACAACCCTATCAGTGTTAATCATATTGAACACAACTTTTACAGCGTTTTCACAGTAACACAGAAAACTCAGTTCGGACGAACATTCAAGTAGTCTTTATGCGGCAGATTTTGGTGTTTCACCTACTTATATACTCGGCATGGTTGGAAAAGATCCACATAGAGAAGAATGTCCAGAAGTATACTTGCTTTACATTGCATTTACAGGCAGTGGATGAAGT
The DNA here is from genome assembly GCA_037355805.1 of Ixodes ricinus. Classification (NCBI taxonomy): domain Eukaryota; kingdom Metazoa; phylum Arthropoda; class Arachnida; order Ixodida; family Ixodidae; genus Ixodes; species Ixodes ricinus. The sequence goes on from JAZHYW010036571.1 coordinate 5,212, forward strand.
AACTTGTAGCTGTCAATACAATCATTAACTTGTAGCTGTTGAGCACCAAGAATCTATTGAAAGACATTTCATCTGAACTTTAATCCCATAATTCCAAATGAGTGTTGTTATTCAATAATGTAATTGCATACAGTGCATTGTTGTGGATGGGTCCTACAAGTTCATATAATTAGACCTGGCATTACATATTTGAAGACAAGAACCTTCCGATGATTCAGGCATTTTTAAGATGTTCACTAGGAAGTACAATGAGCAAGACACATGTGTAAATTGTTTAAATATTTTACCAAAACTGGCAGTTAATTTTGGATGACCTGGTACGGTCTCCTTATACAAAAGTGAGAAAAGATCCAGCACAATGTAGTGGTAAAACGCATGTTTTTTAATCACTCAATCGCATAAAGTTCTGTCATTTAAGTCAATTGGCTTAATTGACTTTTGAATCAGTAAAAATAACTAAACTTTCCCTTAAGAATGTTTGTAGTATTGGAATTGTGGCAACTAATTCCACCATAGTTGATAGAAACTAACAGATTGGGGATTATATCCCAAAACAATAAAAGGCCGCTGGCACATCTTTATTCTTTATTTTGTTAAAGAATAAAGATGTGCCAGGTGCTCTTTGGGCTTGTTGGCCTGAAACTGCAATTACATCACCTCTACTGCAATAGCCCCCCCCCCCCATCAAATTTAGGCACCTCAGCCGGGTCCAAGAGTCAGTAGGCAAGTGCTTTGGTAGTCCAAGAATAACATAACAGAGACATGCTTTTTGTTAAAAATTCACTCATGATGAGAGGGAGATATGGATTTCATCTTCAGGCAGGCACGTAGCCAGGGGGGGGAGGCATGGCGCCCCCCCTCCCGAAATCTCCCATTTTGCTGGGACCTCCTCTCCCCCTCCCCCTCATACAGCATTTTGTAATGGACGAGCCCCCCCCCCCCCCCCCCCCCCGAAACAAATCCTGACACGTACCTGTCTTCAGGTACTGAATACTCAGCAAACAGCAAGGTACGTGCATCACCAGGGAGTTTGTCGTCCTTTAGAGCAACAGCCCGGAGGGGATAAACTCCAGCACAGTGTTGCAAGTAGGTGTTAATATTGTGTTGTGTACAATTCTTTCCCAGGTCCATTTCGAACAATCATAATATGAAGTGAATCGTAAGCGGCTCTGGTTTGATGCTGTGCCAACCCTGTTCACCCACGGCCCGCCTCCCATTCCTTCAAGACATCGAAAAAGGCCTGCATGGTGGGTTCATACAACTAATGAAACCACTAGCCTGGCTTCTTTACAGCTATAGTAACTGATGAGGGCTCCAGACAAGAGATCCTTCCAGCTGAGAACTGATTTGCTTTGTTTAGCTTTTGCAGGGATGTAGCTTATGAGGTTCTCATATTAAATTTAAAGTTTATACCAAGGTATTTCTGTGTTCATTAATTTGTACGCCAAACAGAGCGAGTGGTCAAACTGGGTGCTGCTTTTCTTTGTAGTGAAGTTAAGAAATAAGTTTTGTAAACATTGATTTTCATCTACTGTTTTCGACACCACTGATTCCGTATGAAGCAAATCATTCATATTTAATCTAATAGATACTAAGACTTTCTCTGAAGAGTGAATATTGTCTACTGTCACATTTTGCATTCCGTATGAGAGAAACATCGAAATCTAATTTTTAATCAATGTTTTCAATTGTTCTGAATTTAGACTTTTCGATGAGACGGAAGTGCAGATATTTATTAAAAGCTTTTTATAAGATACATGTCTTAATCCCTTCTTTTAGGTCAATGGTGTCACCGTGTGGGGACCCGCAGAAGATGAAGATTCCGTGGCGAATCATCTAAGCCTCATGGTAAAAGAGGTTGGGAAGACAACCCCGGATTGGGGAAAGATTTCGACATCGATGGAGTGCACCTTCGACGAGAGGCGTCACTGGATGCTTGTTGCTAAACCACTTGTTGGCCAGGTGCTAGCCAAGTACCCAGCTCTGGGGTATGCTCAAGAGGTATGCAACTTTTTCCAATTTCTTTATGGTTGAACCTTTTAAATAACAATAACAGGTGTGTTCTGGATAAAGCTCATATTTTATCCTTGTTGCAATAGAGTGCAGCTGGTGGCTGTTTGGGGGTTATTGCAATCTTCTTTAAAGGGACAATGAGGACGTTATTAAATACAAAAAAAGTATGTCTTTGGACGCCTTAGGGTCCTGGCATGCCACTTCATTCTTTGTAGAATTTTGTGATGCTCTTTGTACCTGCTAATAAACCGGTGATACCTAAACTAACCGTCCAAGTGACGTTGTAAGGGAAGAGTTACTTCGCCTCCAATGTCATGCTCCTACGTCATTCACGACGAGGTGCTACGAGGTCGCGCAAAACTCGTTCCTTCTGCGCTCTCGAGGCGGTGCTGGCAGCGCTGCCAGTACGATTTCCCTATAAACTGTTCAATTGATTTATGCGACATGCAGGCGATCGGTTTGCTAAAACTTGGTCAACATTGCCTGGGTCATGCCTGAGGCCTATTTCAGTCGTCAAATGAAGTTTCCAAATCGTCTTCATTGTCCCTTTAAAGATCTTCTCTAGCCTAAAATTGGCCATCTCAGGTCTCCTTGTGCAAGTTTGTATGCCTTCAATTATGTCTAAAAGTTTCAAGCCAAAGGAATGAAGATTTTGCTGCAAAATTATTTCGTGAAGGTTCTATTTTGATATTTCTATGTTTGTTGCATCATTTGATGGAAGTTGTGATATGACACAATCTACAGTCAACAGTTTGAAGTCACACTTTCTTGTACAAGCCGAGGCACGCTTAAGTAATTGGAGTGATGCTTGCTGATGGAAGGCATGGTTACAGATGGCAGTGAGGAAAAAAATGTGTGCACAAATGACATTGAATTTTATTGATTTGATGTCAGTCTTGTTTGCAGAGTTGTTGAAAGAGGGTGAGGTAAACCAAGCACACTTATTTAGGCTGTAGAGTTCATTCAAAAAGACTGTGGTCACATGGTAGGCACCTTGACAGGTTTTTTTTGTTTTTTGTTTCTTGAATAAAAGTAAAATTAGTGGACACAGAGTCCAAAAGCACTTTGTTTCCAATCAGTAGGGCTTGCGGGGCAATTCCTCACTCGTCAGCTGAGTGCAGAATGCCACCAATCTATAGCTGTAATGTCAATATTTATTTTACAATCACTGTCACATTTGAAGACAGCTTTAAAAAATAATTCAACTGTCGAGCACACACTCGCTCTGTAGGAGAGTTTCAGTGCTGTATAGGCGTAAAGCTTCTTGGACTCCGTTCTGGAGATGTAAGAATAATTGAAAAAGCTGTCTTCTCATCTTCTGAAAGCAATATATCACAGATGGGACAATAACATCTCACTCTCTCAAGGCTTCTTTGGGAGTAAACAGATACAGACACCTCAGTATCTGTATGGATAATTTGTTTTAGGTTTTCTACATATGTGCAGCTCTGCAGCTGCAGTCTTTTGTGTTCTTGTATACAGCTCACTAAGCAAGCATTTTGGCTTATGTTTAATAACAGATTGAAAGGGAGTTCCAGCGGATCACTAAGGTTGATGCCGCTGAAGGGCTTAAAGCGCTCATCAAGACGTTTGGAATGAAGGTGTTGACACTTGCCGCAGAGAAGCGAAATACAAAGACAGCGGCAGCAGCACTATACAAGTGTATAGATCTTGCTGCCAGAAATAGAGAGGGATGGTAAGCCTTTCAACCATTTCTTTATTTCTGTTTGTGGTTTTTGGTAAAGCTAATTTTGAATGTATAATGGTCTCTATTATCTGCAGACATCCTTGCAACAGGGGTAGTGGAATTGCTGCCTCATCTCTTAAAGGAAAAAAGTACCGCCTTTTGCAACCGCTGGTATGGATAAGTACTTTAATTGTATTTAGTCTACATTTTGTCAAATTTAATTTAAAGTATCATTGCAGTGAAAACGTAATGTTTAGGCATGCTGAGAAACAATTATTGATGGAAAAACTTACTTGGTGTCCTATATAAATCTAGTTGAGTGTGAACTACGGCTAGACTGAAGTAATTCATTTTAAGGTTGTAAAGTAGTTGATTAATTTTGCAAGTAGTCCACTACTTTAAGAAATTGCATTTTGTAGAGTAATTTTGATCGACAGATTGCTCAGAATTACTCGTTACCTTTATGTCACCCACCAAAAGAAAGCTGCTAGGTGAGGTAGCTGCAGGGCATTGAACTCATGGTTCAGTGCCATGATTTCCCCCATATGTCAGTGTTGGACCCAAAATTACCGAAATGAATGCACAATGAAATCCGTAAAGCTTTTCTTTTAAAGAAATGCATACTTCATTTGAAATCCACTGGAGAAAGGATGCAAATACACTGAACCAGCTGTTGCTTTTTGGGTTCCAACGGGAACATTCATCAGGCTTATAGCAACCTCAGTCCTCAGGTACAGTCGGGAAAAATTAAATGTGAACACCGCAGCGCGTGATAAGGCGGGCCGGTGTTTGCATTTAAGTTTTACCTGATAGTAAGTCAGGTGCTGTCACATGTCAGTTCCTGCCACCTCATTTTCTGATACCTTATGGCTTGTATAGATTTAATTGTGAACCTGTTGTAATGGTTTATTTACTCTTCTTCGTTTGGGTTGAAACGTGGTGGCTTGTGAAAAAATAGCCCTTTTGCACTTCCTATCCTGAGCTAGGTACCATGTTTTGCAGTATTTGCGGCATCAGATTATGTGCTGTCATCGAGAAATTCTCTTTTCTTTCGACTTAATGTGATTTCACTCAACTTATGTTAGATTTATCTCACATATACCGCGTGTCCAAAATAGCGGCCAGGCTCTTTAAATCGTCCGCAAAAATAGGTTTCTTAACCTATCACGTTCCGATTTTGCCTAAAAACTATGCCTAAAAAATTGGTAAATATGTGCAAACCAGAAGTGTGTCAGGGCTATCCGATAGATGTTGCCACTGAGTTTGTTTACAAACAACAAAGGGCGAATAGTTGCAGGTTAAAGGCTGGATCACACTTTTGCATTGAGTTTGACCGAGTGCGACTGCCGCCGCTTGCGACGCTTAAAACAAGATGGCGGCATCTGCGAGATTGCGCTAACGGCAGCATTTACGCTTTCAAAATGCAGTGGGAATTATCTACGATCGTGTCTGAATGCATTTTGATACATTAATTGCGTGTATAACCCTGCCGTTGGCACAATCTCGCAGACACTGCCATCTTGTTTTAAGCGTTGCAGGCAGTTGCGGTCACACTCGGTCGGACTGAACGCAAGTGTGAATCATCCTTAATATGGAACCTTGGTATAGATTTTGAATGACTGCTTGGACCCTTTATTAAGCATGTTCAAAAATTTCAGAAAAGTCAGGGGGGGGGGAAGACGGCAACTTCTATCCTTTCTTTTGTGGAATATGTTACTCTTTCCCTAATTACCGGATCAGAACATGTATCTTTCAAGAATATTTTTTGCTCTGCTTCTCTAATTTTGATGTATCCTTTCTTTGTTCAAGAAGCATGAAAAAACACAGTGCTGTTCACGGTGTGTCAATAGACTCCTGCACAATTTTTCCCACAAAGGAATGCAAAAGTAATTGCAGAATACCACTAGAAATTACATTACAGTGCGATCCACTTACAACGATAATCTGAAAACCCGAAAATTCAATCGTTACAACAGATTATCGTTGTATCTGGACTAGAAACAGCGTTTCTAGTCTAGAAACTCTAGAAATTGATCGATATAAGTGGATTGCACTGTTATTTGTTTTCGAGTAACTGACACAAGCCTATAACTGCCAAGTGCCTTGACTTTTCATTTCCTGTTCATTTCAGAACCCTGACGTGCAGCCGCCCCACCCCACAGCGTTCTACAGTGGGGCAACACCTTTGAAGTCAGACTCCTACCTGGTCCAGGTAGAGGACCTCAGTCTGGACGTACTGGATGTTGCAAGTTCAGTGTCTCTGCTTTTTGCATGTACTGGACTTTCAACATCCAGTATGCTTCAGGAGCACTGAGGTCCCTCACTGTGTTAGAAAGGCTCATGGGTGTAAAGTTCACCCCTCTGACAGGCATGAGCCTGACCCTCCTGACGACTTTGATACATGGAACGTAATAAAGTGTCGCGCTTGCCATTTGGAATATGTTTGATGGTTCTTTTTGCTTCACAGTCAATTAGAACACTAGTGTACATAGTTGGTGGGCTCAGTGACTCTGTTATGGTACACCATCTGACTGGGTTAACGATCTTCCATTTGAATGAGGGGGTGTAGAAAAGAAAATACACAATTTAATAGGGTGCACCTTTGTTCCTTTTCAGTGAAGTGGGTGTAGAGAGAGGTGCAATGTTACACCATTGAATGGGGTGCATCTGTGTTCCCTTTGAGTTCCGTGGGTGTTAGAGGTGGTGTAACACTGCACCATTGAATTGGAGTGCTCTTGTGCTCCCTTTGAGGGCATTAGGTGTAGAAAGTGGAATAACTGTACACCACTGAGTGGGGTGCACCTGTGTTCCCGTACGATTGAAGGGGTGCATAAAGTGGTGTAAAGGTGCACCCTTGAATAGGGTGCATCTGTGTTCCCTTCGAGATCAGTGGGTGTAGAAAGAGGTGTAACAGTGCACCATTACATGGGAATGCACCTGTGTTCCCTTCAAGGTGTCGAGAAAGGTGCACATGTACACCACACACATGGGTGTACACATACTCCCATCTTGGGGTGCATGTATTCCCCCAAAGGGTGTAGTATATGTAACAAGCACTTACCCCCCCATGGGTGCACCCCAGTACACCTTTTGTTTTAGAGTGTGCAAGTGCTCAGGAATCATGTCGGCGACTTTGCACTCCATATGCAAAAAAAAAAGAAAGACAAGGTATAATGGTAGCTTCATGATAAGGCATTTGCAGTGGTGGAACTGACAAGTGGCGATTTGGAGCAGCTCTTGTAGCATAGAACAGCAGGTTTTGGAGCAGAGATTCCCACTCTCGGAGCGGACAATCTTGAGCTTTTATGCCAGAAAACTGTTTACGATCTCTTTGAAATCTAGTTTGTGGGAAAAAATAAACTGCAGTTGTTGGAGTGTAGGAGATTATTCAAAGTGTCATACCTACAGGGGGCCTGGCCACTACAGTTATTTATTTATTGAACATTCATACGCAAATAGTTTTGCAAATCTCTCAATTAACTTATTAGGAGTACCGATAGCATCTTCGGTCTGTGCTTGGCGTGAAAAGATGTTTTTGGCTACTTTGTAAGGTTTCTGTCACAGTGACGTAATTGTCATGAGTTCGATATCATACGGACACTTTTGTGTTGAATGTGTCTCACGCTGCTTTCTGCTTCGTATAAGTTAGGCATATGCGAATAATGGGATTTTGGGTTCGAAGCAGATTCAAAGTGTATAGTGGTTTTGGCCGAGATATTTTTAATCGTATATTGAATACTTGCTGCACCTTTCTCCACGCCTTTCACTACTGTTACACCAAGCTCAAACAAACATTGAGCTGAACTTGCAAAAGGTTGTTCCCAAGCTTCTAATTGCCCACTTATGAGCTCTGTTAAATTTAATCTAACTATATTTATAAACTGTGGCCTCAGAAAGCCCAATACCTACATTGAGATAGCAAGTAAACGAGATTTGACATCAAATTAATCCTATAAAGGCCCTGCCATACTAAATGAAGGGATTAATAAATATTCTTGCTATATATGCAACATTTTCTTCGATTCTGAAGTAAAAGGAAAGAATCAAAGCACAAATAATGAACACAGGTTGTTAGAACATCACTGCCTAACATATACCCTTACATAATAGCCACAGTTAAAATTTAAAGATTTTACTGCAATGTAAATAACAACAATCAAATTGTTTCCTTCTTTTTTTTTTAATACACCAGGCGCGCGTGCACTATATTGCTTTTAAGGTGTGTTTTCCGCGCCTAAGCGCGGCTGTGCAGCGGCGAAGTGAGTCGCAAAATCGCGGTGTAAGCTCCGCAGGATGTTGCTTCTCCGCAGTGCACGAGTGCTTGAGAGAAGCGCACTCAGAGGTCTAACCAGCGGCGATTAACACTTCAAAAAAGTACGAACATCGCGGTTAATTTTGAAGCGAATATCATATAGCATATGATTTGAAACTACTATTCGAATATTCGCGCCACCCTACTCTTCGCACATAATGCCTAAACATAAAAAAAAATATTTTTAGATTTTTAGTAACATCTTTAACAATGCCACGTGCCAGACACCTTCAGTTTTCTTTTCTAGAATAGCTCCCTTTTGGCTCGGACATGGCGCAAATAGTGCACAAACAGAGCCTTTGTATAGCAGCACGTAGCAGGTTATTCGTTCTGGCGCAGTTTGGAGCAAATGGCGCAGCAGTTCCACCACTACATTTGGTATACAAGACTTTTATAGAAATATAGCCAATATAGCCAATCACAAGTGATGGCGTTGCCGTTTTTTCTCTAACCAATCTGTGGCGCTCGGCAGCCATTCGCAAGCAGCGGCCTCCCTGCTATGAGGCTAGCAACCAGATGGAGAATGGTGAAGCCGTCGCTTGCATTTGGCTGCCGAGCGCCACAAATCGGTTGGAAAACTCCACCATGCCAAAGACTGATTCGAAAGGAAAACAGCAAAGCCGTCATTTGTTATTGGCTCATGATCTCTGAAACCTCTTTAGTGCCCCTTTAAATCTTGACTTCAACCAACATGCTCTACATCCATTTCATTATTTATTTATTTACCTTAGGATGGTATTAGAGGAGGGAGGGCTTTATTCTTATTTTTACCACTAGAAATTTCCTGACTGTGTACCGGTCGGTTAGGGCTTCCCTGCTCTCTTCTCCTCAGTCTCATGCGGTGAGGAAACAGACGTCAGATATCTGAAAGTCAGTAAGCCACCTTTGGCACATCTTCATAGATAAAAATAATAGAATTCATAAACTTCATTTTTATCTCAACCAATATATTAGAAACATGGTGCTGTAAAGAAACTATATGAACGCACAGTCAGGGAGCTTCAAACAGTACAATTGACTTCTGGGATCTTCGGCGTGACATTCTTATGCAATGCATTGCTTATTTTAGTTTGATTTGTTTTTTCTCAGGAAATATTGTATGCAAATCGGAAGTAAAACAATGATTGGGAGCTGTCTTCATACAAGTGAAGTTCTTAGCAATAAAATATAGATGTTTTTGGGGCATGGGAGATTGTTCAATTGTATCCATGTCATCTCACTCGCCACACGTATATTGACAGCCCTGCCACCTGCTCCTTTTGCTGCTCCATCGCAAGAGGGCGCAAAGCCTGCAGGCTCTTCGGGCGACAACAGGCAGGACATGCCCCTGGAGGCTCCAGACCCATCGGACATCGAGCAGCCAGGGCCATCAGGCATGCAGCGACCGGGTTCTGCTGAGGTGGACCCCAACATCCTGGAGCTGCTCCGTGCAAGGATCGCAACACTCCAATGCCAAAAGAAAGCTGCAATCAACAAGACATTGTCACTTTAAAAAAAAGAACAGCATTCTCACAACAAAACTGACACGGTGCATGACTCCATGCCAGCTCGAATTGATAGGGAGAAAGTCAACGCGGGGACAGAAGTGCGAAAATGCAACAGTAAAAGAGGGACTCAAACTGTGGCTGGCCTGTGGAAGCAGTGGTTATGCAGATTTAATATCAGAGTCGTTTCCACTTCCCTCGGTTTCCACACTTTGTCGTCGCCTTCAACACTTGTTTACTCGAGGGATTCTAGATGAGGTGTTTCAACAGCTGTCTGTGAAAGTAAGCCAAATGACAGACATCGAGAGGCACTGTACCCTCACCATAGATGAAATGTCGATTTCACTAAGGTTGGATTATGACAGCCGCACGGGAGGCTTCTTTGGGCACTCCACCATGCCACAGACTGATTCAATAGCGACACAGGCCTTGGTATTGATGCTGTCTGGGTTTGCATCCAGATGGAAACAAACTGTTGCCTACCACCTCACCACTAAATCATCCGACCCAAAGATGTCTGTTGATGCTGTAAAAGCATCACTGAGAAGCCTAGCACAATAGGCCTTAAAGTTCGCTGCGTGACAAGCGATATGGGTTCCCTGAACAGAGGTGTGTCGAATGCCCACGGAATCCCCAGCGGCACAACGTGCCTGAATTACAAATGCCCGTATCCCGGAAATAAAGAAACAACACAATACTCCCTGGCGGACGTTCCTCATCTCCTGAAAAAGATCTAGTCAGCATGCTTGAAGTTTCAAGTCATCATACCAGATGGCATTGTGGAAACGTTTGAGTTGCCGACAAACAAGGTTAACTTCCAGTATGTTCGGCAACTTGCTCGCCGTAACTCAAAAAAAAAAGCTTAAATTGCCCCCCCCCCCCCCCCCCCCACCGCCGCTGACAACCGAAGCTCTCGAACGGGGACAATTCTCGTCAATGAAGGTGAATGTTGCCATGCGGGTCCTCAGCCGAGACGCGGCAGCTGCTCTCCGGTACCTTGTTGAGCATTAGCACCGGAACAGAGAGGCGTTGACAACGGCATGGTTTGTCCAAAATGTGAGGAAGTGGTTTGATTTGATGTCAAATCGATCTCCACAGATGGCACTCGGTCAAGCTCGCATGGAAATTTATGAGAACACAATGAAGTTCCTGAATATGATGACCTCCCTGTATCGGAACCTGAGGGTGACCAAAGGAGGCCCCCAGATGGAGCCTTACAAGCCGTGGCAATCTGGAGCAGTGCTCTCAACTAGCTGCGTGCTGGAGCTACACGAGGTGCTCCTCCAAGAGGGCTACCAGTTCGTCCGAACTGGACGACTCTCCAAAACTGTCTCGAGAATTTTTTCTCCGCCACAAGAACGCGTGAAAAATTTCCGACACCAGTGCAGTTTCGGAACACGCTGAAGACTGTGACTGTCGCACAGTTTCTGAAGCATGCCTCAGGCTCCAGCTATCAGGAACATGAAAGCACTTTCCTTGGGGAGTTTCTGATGCCTCTCAGCACAAGCCAAGCTCCTGGAGAAGCACAGCCTGTGCTCCCAGAGGAGTTCAGTCTTCATATACAACAGGAAACCGATAGACAGGTGTTGTACTACTTGGGAGGGCATGTGGTGTACACACTCCGCAAGACTCTTTTGAAGTGTACTTTGTGTGCGGATAGTGTTGTCCAGGAAAGTGACAGTGGAGCCTTGCCATCCTCACTTCTCCCCTAAAGTTGTGAAGCCAAGTGCACTGACGAGGTGCTCGGGTAGTGTGTTTCGAGCTACTCACAAAGACTGAGAAGTTGTTTCAGGCACTCACCCCACAACTCCAGAAGCTGAAGAAGTCGAACGTCCTAAAAGCTCCTCGAAAAAACGCTTGACATGACTCAGCATGTGTAGCTCCGGACATGCCACAATGTTAAAGGGAGGGTCATCATAAAGTACCTTACATGCAAATTCCACTTCATGTCGAAACAGCTGAGGCCGAGATTGCGCTCGTGTCCTAGCAGCAAAAGTGGAGCCGCTACCCTCCTGAAGTAACTTCACTTTTCAATGAAAACATTTGAGCATGGCACTAATTATTTTTAGGCATCACTTGCACATAGAGCTCTGCTGCTTTAAGCAGAAAGTTCAGTCTTTCGTTACATTCATGAATTGCATGGGTACAATGTGATATGGACCACCAAGCACATATTATGGCTCCACTTGCATTATACATAATCTTATTTTCAGCTACTCTTTTCCCTTCAACTTTTTCCCTAGGTGTCATCGCTGCTGTGTTGTGACTTTGTTTCTTCTCATGTGAGGTGGTATAAATTTGCATGGCAACTTTTAAATGTTATAGTTGTGATCTTGTATGTTTTCATGCGATTTTTGTATATTTCTCATTATGTACAATTTTGTAAAACTCAGTTTAGTTCTCACCTTGTTTTCAGGTGATTTTATATAATTTGTATTCGTGTATGCACACAGATAAAATATGAATATGTATGTGGCTTACTGAACCATTTCATTAGGAGGATGTAGCACGTTTATTAAAAGAAAATAATTAAAGCAAAGATATATCGTGAAACAAATGCGCCAAAGTAATACCTAAAAAACTGTCAATGCCAGCGGGCACGCTCAATAAACAAAGGTAGGAATGTAATGCATTTACCTATGTGTGAATGACAATGCGTAGGCATGAAACGGTGCATTAACCTTCATTCATGGAAGCGTCGACCATTCTCTGCGCCGAAGCACCGCAAGTAGTTTTCTAACATCCCACCGCGACCTGCGTGTGCGTGTACGGCTCTACCTCAGCACAACTGCGTGCTACGATACAGGTAATCATTTTCATACTTGGGGCATTTACACATTTAAAGAGACGAGATATTCAAAAACCTAATTTTAGAAGGTCTGCCAGCTGATAGGAAAGCACAGAAACCGTGAAGCGGGTCATCTATCAGCTGATGTTATGGCGTCGTCTCTAAAAACGCAGTCGCCACAAACCGCAAGTTCGCTGGATTTTTTGTTCCCGACTTACGAAATTTAAAAGAGGCCGGGGCGGAAAGCAGTGTTTTTGACATCCGTCGTAGGTCGGATGAAACATCCGACCCACGACGGATGTGAAAAACACTGCTCGATCTCCCGGCGTGGATTTTCAGTTAACATTATATTAACTTTTTTCAAGCACTCTGTGAGCACAGTTAAAAGGATCTAATGCCATGGAATATTTTTAGGCGCTTTGATTTTTTTCTGCAAAATTGGCAAAAACGCCCTTTCGGTTAATTGTTGATGAAATTTGACAATTAAATACTGACGATCTACTTGGGTTACATTGATAGTTTTCATGTCTATGGAGAGCCCAAACCACGCTCTGTATGTATATTATAAAATCACTGAGCTGTATAAAATGTCTGTTTAAGTATATATATATTATGTGGGTGGTTTCATCTCAAATCGGGCAGGCTAAAAGGGTCTAATTTTTAATTTTCACGAAAAAAATATATGTTTTGGGGGCATTTCTCAAATGAAGGAGGGCGCAAACCGCATGTTCCCCAGATTTTTTGTTCTCGAGTTACGAAGCGTAGAAGCCGCAGTGGCAGAAACTAGTGTTTTTGCCTGCCGTCGCAGGTCGCGTGTTTGACACCCTCTGCTGGCGCTAGTGTTTTTTCTACACCATTTTAACTTTTTCCCCTCATTTAATAGGTACTATAAAGATACCTTGACGTATTCAAATATTTTTAGGAATTTGATTGTTTTCTAAAAAAATGTCAAACTCGTCACTCCGGTCGCTTTTTGGTCAACTTTGACAGGTCATTACTTTGTCTGTACTTAAGGTAAATTTTCTTTCTTTGGCTCTACAGAAAGCCCAAAGCAAGCCCATTATAGATATAATAATATCATTATGATCTGTTGACTAGCCGCTCCGCTACCTTCACGTAAACGTTGTAAGAAATAACAAATGTTGAAAGTTTGAGATCGATTTTCTCAAAAACCCCATTTTTGTAAATTTTTATTTTTTAAATTCTTTTAGATATATTAGTCGACTACAAGAAAAAACAATCTAGAAATGTAATATTTTGGTTGTATGTCCTCTATTTGAGCCGCAATCACGTGAAATGTGTGAACATTTGTTATTTTTCACAACGTTTACGTGAAGGTAGCGGAACGGCTACTCAGCAGATCATAATGATATTACTATATCTATACTAGGCATGCTTAGGGCTTTCTATAGAGCTAAAGAAATAAAATGTACCTTAAGTACAGACAAAGTAATGACCTGTCAAAGTTGACCAAAAATCGACCTGAGTGACGAGTTTGACATTTTGTTTTAGAAAACAATCAAATTATTAGAAATATTTGAATACGTCAAGGTATCTTTATAGTACCTATTAAATAAGGGAGAAAAGTTAAAAGGGTGTAGAAAAAACACTAGCGCCAGCAGAGGGTGTCAAACACGCGACCTGCGACGGCAGGCAAAAACACTAGTTTCTGCCACTGCGGCTTCTACGCTTCGTAACTCGAGAACAAAAATCTGGAGAACATGCGGTTTGCGCCCTCCTTCATTTGAGAAATGCCCCAAAACATATATTTTTTTCGTGAAAATTAAAAATTAGACCCTTTCAGCCTGCCCGATATGGGAGGTTTCATCTCAAATCGGGCAGGCTAAAAAGATCTAATTTTTAATTTTCACGAAAACAATATATGTTTTGGGGGCATTCTCTCGCACAGCCGTCGTCGTGGCAGTGCGGCACAGTGTGAAGGGTAGGTCCGAGCATCATCTGGACGCCGTCATCCTGCTAGTGCTTAAGTGTCGTGGGACTGGACTCGGCGTCGGTCAGTTAAAGGGGCGGTGCAACGATTTTATGATTAAAAGAATTTGCATCTCGTCATTTTTACGTTGTTTATCGTGTCCCGGAGGATAGAAAAAACACCTCCTTCATTAAAAATGCCGCGATTCCGCTGCATAATCGCAAAGCAAAAGTCGATGTTTTTCCCCCACCTGCAGCCCCAAGTGGCAGCCGAAGGAACTACGGCGAGAAGATTACGTGACCTCGCTCGGCTCTAAGCTGCAGCATAACGCCCGCTAATGTCAGCAGAGAGAGGAGAGGAAGCGTCCCCCGAGATAGCACACGGGAAGCTACACGGCACTCCGAATGACGTCACTGGGAGTGCGACCAGGTGTGACCCTGAAGACTGGGAGTGAGTTGAGGGGTGCCCGAAATGCCAATATTTATCTTTTTTTACGCAACAACTAGGACACGCAGGCGAAATCGGTTTTCTGTTCTTTACTTCAGAAGTGTCAGAGGGCAACTTCCACAAATGTTTGACCGAAGTCCGAAAATCGTTGCACCCCCTTTAAGACTTTTTTAATTTCGTGTGTGTTTCTTCGCCCCGCTGAACTTTGTTTCTCAAGTGCGGTTCTGCTGAACGTTTTTTTTTTTAATGTTTTCTTACTAACTGTTTGTTAGCATTGTTTAGTTGTTGGGTTTGTTTCGTCATGGCGTAGCGGCCTGACGGTGCTGTAGAGAGCGTGTTCGCACGCATTTGGTTGTGTCCCGTTTAGGGAATGCCCGGAGGAGTTGGTTTTTGTTCTTGCCGTGTGCGGCTGAGTTTTTCCGTCTTAATTTTTTTTTTTTACCTTTACGTGTCGTCGACTTCTTTGTCTAACTCTCCACCAGGCGTGGACCTATCGCCTTGCCACCGCTCGAACCTAAATCTTTTTATTTTTTTTAACGCAATTTTCGTTAAGATCGGATGCGTCATGATCAACTACTTGATCATGGCAGATCAAACATAAAATCCCATAAGCAGTAAAAAACACCGTAAACAAGGACGAAAACAAAGGAACTAATATCAGGTTGTCCCCCACGTTGGACAAAAAACAACGACGCACATCAATTTTTATGCCTGCACAAACACGGAAACACACGACAACAGAGTACAGCCAGCCAGCCATCTCTACAAAAAAATGCCTTTAAGCCTCCAGAGGCGAGCGCCAAGGTCAAGCGCGGCGCTGGCCAATCCCGGGGTGCAGAAATCTTGCCGTTATTCTCGCCAAGCGTCCAGCCTAGGGCCCCGGAGCAACGGGCGAAGATTGTGGAATCACGGCTGCCGGACCGGCGTCGATCGCCCTTTCAACGAAACAGGGGCGCCTCGCGCTGAAGCTGGTAAACGGAACGCGGCGTGCGCACTGCGCGGTTCTCGGCAGCAGGCGGCTGTGACATCGACCTCCCAACTTTGCACCCCCTTCCAAGCGCAGAAAAAAACGTAATTCTACGTCAAAAAAAAAAAAGAAGGTTGGCATGGGATCAACAATGTTTTGGTTGGCGGACGCCAGCTGAGTCGTAGCTGTCGAAGTTGCGAAGAATGTGATTGATTAAAGAGGACGTTTCTCAAGTTGCGCAATACCATACAATACAATAAAATCTTTATTTGCTTTTTACAGTTCAAATGTAAATCCCAGATAAGCCAATACTGGCTTGTGCGTGCGGACGTGACAGATTCCTCCGCATCTTTTATTAGAGAATTACGTAACTTACACTAAAGCGCGTCATTGCGAAATAAATGGAGTATCTAGGTCCAGAAACGTATAGGTACAGTCTGTTCTAGTAGTTCATTAAACAGCAGTAATGTATAAAAAAATGACCGCATCTCCACGTGGTGAATGCTGTTGATTGGGGCGAAGCTCTGGTTTTGCTGATGATACTGATTTTATAGTTCATACGTAGTGCTGATAGAGCTGATTATTTTTTTACCGTTCATAGGTAGTGCTGAGTTCCGGGTTGCGTTTCGACTTCAGTACTACTGCTTTATGGTCGGCGAAATGCAGAGCCAGTGGTTCTTCTGGTGGATCAGCTTGGATCCGCTTGAAGCCGTGGAACGCATCTCCACCGCTTAAGTCAACGGTCCATGTCAGAAAGAGAATGTGTGGTATGGAACGTGGTTATATACGCATTTGAGCATTTGACCGCAGCGGCTTCTCGTCTATGAACGTTGAGCCAATGCATGCAAAGTTTAACGCGATTATATACGCATTTGACCGCAGCGCCTCTCCTGTATAGACGTTGAGCGGCTACATGCAACGTTTCATCCATGACATCCCCAGCTCTTGAGTTGCTACCCCACATCTCAGAGCCCACTACTCGTCCCGCAGTCGTGCTCGTGGCCGAGTGGTTAAGGCGATGGAGTAGAAATCCATTGGGGTCTCCCCGCAAAGGTTCGAATCCTGTCGACTGCGTACACATTTTTTCTTTTTTATGTGAGCACGGACGCCGTCCTGACGACGGACGGACGGACGGACGGACAGGCTAGACCCTAAGGAGCTTCGCCCCTAATATGCTAGACTTTGCTGCAGAACACAGGAGTGCTGGGTTCAATCCCCACCCCTCCCGTTTCGATCTGGATGAGCATCGTACCGGCGTGCGGCCGTGCATCGCTACTGCGTGGTGAAAGTTAAAGACCCCTGGCTAGAGGTTGTACTGCACTGGATTAATTGCTCATTTACAACTGAGAGACAAGTCACCAGTTGATGAGACTAAGTTAAGTTCAGGCTGTATAAACGTACCCAAACCCGAGGTTTTTGTTGGATTTTGGTACTACTTACGACACGTCGTTTACTACAATTCAACTTATCGAAGCGAACCAATTTTCTAGGGGTGTTTTCTACTCTGTTAAATTATCCATGCTCCTGACAGCTTCTTTATTTTGGGGTATTTCATTTTGAGTAACTCTTTAGGTTAGTGATCTCAAACTCATTTGAGTAGGGGGGGGGGGCAGATAGCCAACACTGGAGAGGCCGAGGGCCAACGTCAGACGGGGGGCGGGGGGGGGGTTAAAATATTTAAAAAGTAGGAGATCTCGTGCTCTATTCTTCTTGCAACCACAGTTCTGGCAGTGACATCTTAAGATTTGATTTGTTTACATGACTATTTTGTGGCTCTGACCTGAGAGGTCACAAGACTTAAAACGACACCGTCCCGCCAACGTGCTGGCATTTTAATAGAACAAGAGAACATGTACACTGTCGTTCCCGCTGCTCAACTCACTCGGGAATTAACCAAGCTCATCACGTCTTTAAACAGCAATCAGTTCATTTCAAAGTTCTTGTCTTCCTAAGAATTTTATTACACCACCCTGAAAAAATACTTCTCTTCTAATGGTGATATTTTTTGAAGGCTGGAATCCCGAGCCCGTGCCGCTTTATCTTTGGCGGTTGCTCCTGCTGATCGAGGGTTCGCGAAGCCAAGATGCATCCTCCAACAGGGAGTTCGCGCTTGCAGCCTACTAGCGGAATTGTCGTACATTGCAAAAAGCTGGGAGGCAAAAAATAAAGCTCAACAAAGGGCAAATGAACGCAGATAAGTAAAACCTATGTGAATACAGCTACTTTTCGGGCGAAAATGAATCGGTGAGATTAAATCACTATGACGCATGCCATTTCTAGCGCTCGAGGCATATGGGAACCGAGACTCGTAGCCGGATGCCTGCGGGCCGTGTCCTAGCGAGACGCGGGCCGCATCCGGCCCGCAGGCAGCGTGTTTGAGACCACTGCTTTCGGTAAGTCATTACAAATCTTGTGTAAATAATAATTTCTTGCGGTCTCTCCAAATGCGGTATAAATAAATGGTTCAATAAATTTTCTATTCGGTCTTGACGTTCTTGTTTTGGCACTTTCCACTTTTTGTTTGTTGTTGAAAAAAATCTTTTATTTTAGTATCATACTTCGTTTGGTCTCTAAAACGCTACATTCCTAGTTCTTTACGCATATAGGTTTGCAGATCAGTTTCTTCACTTAGGTAACCCATATTTTTGGCTATCCTTTTTTGGATCGACTCTATTTTTAATTCTAGATATCTGGCACAGTGTCTGTAGACTTTTATTCCATATTAAAGTGATTATTGTGTCGAGTTATATAGAAAATATAAAATTGTATATTGAAATTGTATAAAGAATTGCATAGAATTATATAGAAAATATAAAATTGTATATCATTTTTGGTATGGATCGAGGGACTAGGTCTCGTATGTGATACATCTGCGCCATTAATATCTTTATTTTTTTCAAATTTCTTCTACGTAAATATTTCATTTATTATGTTTGTCTACGTGCATCCCTAGTTATGACATTATCAGAGTATTTCAGCGCAACGCATGAGCAATTATTGGAATTCTGCTCGTGCATTTTTACTGTTAATTCAGTTAGGATTTGTTTCATCGGGTCTTATAAGCATTATACTCATGTTTAAGGAACGCTTTACAACAATTTTTTTTTCTCGGTACAATACTGTGAATTTATAGATGTCTTCTTTTATCGTCTTTACAGCTACTTCGTAATTTTTGTGCGCATCGTAGGTTCCTTTATAACATTTTTTTTTAATTTTACGATAACATAGGAAGCAGATAATAGTTTTGTACCTCCTTAGACAAATCTAATGTTAAAATCACCAAAAATTATCGCCTGTTTAAAACGGATCGTAATTTTTAGAAAGAAGTCCTCCATTTTGTTGGGGAATACTGGAAAGAGAAAATTCGGTGGTCTGTAGACGATACCAATAAAGATGCCACCTTTTAACTCAATATACAATGACTCGATTTCAGGGCACGTACAACAGTGCAGGCCGAGTGTGAAAACCAATAGTAGTCTTTAAGAAGAGAGCAAAACCACCGCCCTTTTTGATACCATCCCTAGGCTGGGAAACTATAACATATTCAAGAACGTTCACATGCTCTACACCTTCCTGCAGCCATGTTTCTGTGGTCGCCATTATGTCGTAACTGGTGGAGGTCTGCATTCAAAATGACAGTAAAACACAAATAAAAGCTATTTCTTGTAATGGAAACCATTACTTGAAGTCTTCCTTGTGTTAGTTCAGTTCATCTAGCGT
Source organism: Ixodes ricinus (assembly GCA_037355805.1). NCBI lineage: Eukaryota > Metazoa > Arthropoda > Arachnida > Ixodida > Ixodidae > Ixodes > Ixodes ricinus. Next base: position 24,560 of record JAZHYW010036571.1, read on the forward strand.
TGTCTACACAACCTGTGCAAAACCATTTTCGCACGAAATCTGCAGTACTGATGAATTTGTCGCCTTTCTCATGAGGATCTTAGCCTGCGAAACCCAGGTAAATTTCCATTTTCTTCCGTGTTTTAGTTGCACATCCTTGCAATGTAGGATTTTGTTCTAAATGCATAGGTGCTCGTTGATGAAAGCCGGCTCGTTGCCTCTAAAGCCCAACTTGGAGGTGTTCAGCATTCGTTTATTGGTGATGCCTGAAGAAATTTATTCCGGACAGTATGCGAGAAGAAGTTCCCCCCGATTTTGGGTGTTTGAATTATCTTTAGATGGCACACAGTGAATGGCATCACTGTCACACGGGCTTAACTCGGCTCCAATGCCTACGACAATCTTGTTCAGGAGCGTGCTGACTGGTTCAGACGGTGCAGTTGGAATACCCTTGATCTCGAGATTATTTCGTCGGCTTCTCGCTGAAGGGCGGTCATCTCAATTTTGACTAGTTTTAATTCTCACGTTAGAGCCCTGCATTCCTGATGGGTTACTTCTTGCCCCTGTTTGACTTGGGTCAGCTCAGTCTTCATGCTGGCCATATTAGTTCTGAATTCTTTGAAGTTTTTATTCATAAGATGTACTTGATTGTCGTTCCATGTAAACTCGATTCTTCGTACCGAATTCGGTTATTGTTTCTTTTTTACACTAAGTTTTTTATTGCTCAGTTTTAAAGCTACGGCAGCCACAAATAAAAAAAATATTTAGAAAGAATCAAACACGTCTCGTTGTATTTGTCTTTCGCATTTAATTACATCAATCGAAATGGTAGCTGCACCTGTAATTAAATATATTTCTGTGGAAGTATAATGTATTTGTATTTAGATACAGTTTTGCAATTATTTTGTTTGTTTATATCATCGTGTTTTTAGTTGGCACAACTCGGCTACCGACAAGAGGCGCACGTGTCGCGAACCTAAAACTTCCGAAATATAATAATACGAGGTGTGGCATAAAAGTGATGAGACACATCTTTTAATCAGAAATTTTGGTCTTATA
>JAZHYW010036578.1:0-45767 GCA_037355805.1 Ixodes ricinus
ATCAATGTAACGCTGTCTGGCAGTCGATGTTTTCTAGTGGACACCTGTCTGTGCCTGATTGTACGTCAAGCACGTCTGATTGGCCAACAAGTTACTCTGACCGACAGTCAAACTCCAGTCAAACTCCGCTTGTCGGCTTTCTGATGGTTTTCTGGTGTCAGTCGGCCGCCGCGAAATGCCGTCAAGATTTCTTGGTGGCGATTCTGACTCTACATCGATTGTCTCTGACTGTACGTCAAAAAGCTTTGACGTGGAGACAGACGTACGGTCAAAGGACGTAAAGTTCGTTCGGATACCACTGTTTCGTCAAATCTATGAATACGAAAAATAATCTATGCACGAGAAAACGATTTCGGAACGTGAGCCCATAAAACCGCTGATGTTAGAGATATGACAAGCAGGGCACCCGACAACCGTGATCAGCAGCCCGCCGAAACGCCGAACATGATGAGCACGCCAAACGCGCCACTTTCTACTTTTGCCACTTTCGCTTCGCCCATAGAAGCTTCGCCGAGCTTCCATGAACGATCGCTCTCAACTCGTTTTGTTTGCGCGCTTGTGCCACCCTGTCGATCCAGCCCGGGCTCTACAATGTCTTATGTTTTAGTAGAATTTCTCCTCGACAAGACACAGTCTGTCGTGAGTTCCGACTATGTAAGGAACTTTAGCGGTGTAGTTGAAGACGACAAGGTGTACCAGGTCTCTGGGCCGGAGGCGCGAGAACAAAATGAGGGTTCTACGACGCGAAACTACTCTACATGGCAGGTGAGTAGAACTGAAGTACGGCGATTGATGTACAAGTGCTTTTCATAAAACGCCGAAGGCTTAACTGCATATACAGCCGAAGCATTCTTTAGAGCGATGCACTCATTGTCGGAACCTCGCGCTGCAATACTCAAATGCTCTTGACTCGGTCCGTTAGGTTTAGGCTAGAAAGTTTATACCTTTCTATCTGGTGTGGGCTATTGGCCTCACCGCTGTGTCGCAGCTCATTATTATTGTTTCACGAAGAGCGCAGACAAAAAGCATCCGCGAGCGTAGTTCAGATATGTCTGCTGCTCGCTTTCGTCCTTGGAAGCCAGGGCTATCTCTCGTAGCATGCATGCTTGCTCTCTAGCTTCAACGGAGTCACATGCGTTTTGTGAATTAAAGTGTATACAGTCGTCCCGAAAGGTTCAGACATCAAGGGCGTTTCTCTGAAACATGCTTTGGGTGCATGTGGGCCCGTTTGTAAACGAATGTCCCCGTACGAAAATGTCAGATCGGAGCGGTTCCAGTACAGATCCGCGCGGTTTTCAACTTGTTGACAGTTCCGATCCGCGCGATTCTGTGTGTAACCAGTCGGATCCAGTGAGACGCAACGCACTGGAAGCACACGGTAATGGGTGAATCCGATCCGCTCCCCTTGTTCCAGTAGAGTCTGCTCCCAGCCAGCGGGCGCGCACATGCGTGACTGGAGGAGGGGTGGGAGGGGTTTGGGGGGGGGGGGTCGGCGGGGAACTTTCGCGGTCTCTCGCAGGTCACGTGTTAGGGACAGGCGCATCCGCTGCGCCGGCGCTGCGAGCGGGCTTTCTCCGCGCGCGCCTGTCGTTGTCTGTTGCAGAGTTTAGTTTTTTCTTCGCTCTCGTCGGACTGTCGGTCGGCGCTCGCCCGGTGGCGGCGTTCGCACTGCGGGCGCACGGATACTGACGCGTCCATTGTTGCCCTGGGTGGATACCTACTGACCTCGGCTTTGAATCTTTATATAGTGTGAAGCTGCCGACCCATGGAATTTCGGCTCGGCATCTGGATGCGCTTGGCGCTGGTGTGCTTGGTGACAATGCTTGGACAACTCGGATACCACTTGCCCGCCGGAACTTCCCGATGCACTCAACACTGGATACTGTGCTTGTGCGTGCTGTGTGTGTCTTCCGTGCACTGTGTTTGGTGACGACACGCGCCTTGCATTGTCTGTTGCAGTCGGCGGCAGCGCTTCAAGAGTTTAGGTTCTGCGCTCCCGTCGGTCTGCCGGCCGGCGCTCGCCCGGTGGCGACGTTCGCGCTGTTCGCGCTGCGGGCACACGGATACTGACGCGCCTATCGTTGCCCTGGATGGATACCCACTGACCTCGGCTTTGAATCTTTATATAGTGTGAAGCTGCCGACCCATTGCAGTTTGGCTCGGCATCTGGATGCGCTGGTGTGCTTGGTGACAATACTTGGACAACTCGGATACCGCTTGCCCGCCGGAACTTCCCGATGCAGTCAACACTGGATACTGTGCTTGTGCGTGCTGTGTGTGTGTTCCGTGCACTATGTTTGGTGACGACGCCTGGACGACCGTGTGCGCCAGCGGAATTACCGCTGCGCTCACCACTGGACTCTACAAAATACTTTCGTGCTATGCCCTTAGCCGTTACAACCGAGAGATCGTCGCAATTTCAGACCCAGTCCGCCTGGGTCTGAAATCGCGACGATCTCTCGGTTTTAACGGCTAAGAGCATAGCACCAAATTGTTTTGTAGAGTCCAGTGGTGAGCGCAGCCGGAATTCCGGCGGTGCACCGCCTAGGTCTAAAATTGGGGCCGGAAATGCGCGGTTTCAGGGTGGATAAGAACTGGTGCCCCAATTTTGGGTCTTGGCGGAACTGGCATTTTTCATTCCGGCCGGTAGCTGACATTTTCGTACGGGTTCCTTTTACCTGAAAAACGCAAATTTGGAAGGTACATTCCATCAAAGACCACCACATGCGTAATTTGGGACATTCCATCAGTGGCAGTCAGACGTCATCTGATGGACCATCAGAGCACGTTCCACCAGGGCTGCTGACTGGCAGTCAGACGTCATATGATGGACCATCAGGGCACGTTCCACCAGGGCTGCTGACTGGCAGTCAGTGTCCCAAATTAGGTATCTTGATAGAATTTTTAATAGGGTCGCCGCGATAAACAATTGGGAAAGTAGAAATATCGCCATTGCATGTTTGGAAAAAAAACATACATTGAAAGCGGGATGGTGCACGCGTGCCGGCTGTATTTAAAAATAAATGAAAACTTTGTAAATGTGTATATATACTTTGTAGTAAACTTTTCAAAATTAAACTGACTGTTATGCAAGAGAATACGATGGTAGGCAGAGATGCCCTTCCCACCTGCGTTTCTCATGCGCAATTCATTCTTTTAGAACGCAATTCTTAGGCGCCCGTTTCCGGCTTGAGTGTCTTCGGCGTTGGCGTAACCGCGCGTTGCATTATGGGAAGTTTCCCATAATGACGTCACGAGGGTTACTCTCACAAGGGTTACGAGGATTATCCTCACGAGGGTCACGAGCGTTACCCTCACGAGGGTTGCGAGAGTTAGTTACCCTCGAAAGGGTTACTACCCTCACGAGGGTCACCCTCACAAGGGTCGCGAGGGTTATGAGAGTTATCCTCACGAGGGTTACCCCCTGAGGTCACGTGACCCCCTGATGTCACGTTACCCCCTGATGACACGTGACCCCCTGAGGTCACGTGACCTCAGGGCTTCACCTATCTCCAGACCTGTACTTAACTTAAATACTCTACTCAAGCTACTGTATCGTAAATACTTTTGTGAGTAACTTGGTATCTTGCAAATACTTTCGAACGCCAGTAATTAGTTCTCTAACTTAAATACTTTTTCAAGTAACTTGCACTCATTTTAAAGTTACTATTAAGTTACTTTCTATTTTTTATTTTCTTTAGATGCGGGAAGCTTGGAAAATATTGAACTCCAGTTATTTTGGCTAGGCACCCTGCCATATTAGATACATTTCGTGCCAGGTAATACAGTGCACTTCCGTGCTTCTGCTAAAAGAGGTGACACAGAGAAGCAGGTGTCGCAGCCTCAAGCCGAGCGGACGCGTGTCCTGTCTTTTAACTAGGCAAAACGTCAAGCACATTTTCTTACAATTTGTTTGTGGCCAAGCCCAAGAGCAACATATGTTCCGAAGCAGAAGGGCATGCGGATGAAAGCATAAGATGTGTACACGGCTACAAGCCAGAGGGAGGGCCTTTGTGTCGTAGAGAGGGTGGGTTCTACAAGTGTCTGGTAAGAGTCGACAGTAAACCGGAGTTTATTTTTCTATGTTATGGAGCGAAAGCACATAAAAGAAAGTATTCCAGCACCAGAAATGCCTTTGCATCTGCAAGCAGTCGCACACACTGCTCGTTCGTTTCACCAGGCTCTCTTCGCACACAAGACTCGTAAGACGCGACTACACGTCTCCAATCCGGCGGCCCATCACTCGCGGCGTACGCAGCATTGTCTTCGGTAGCACGAATGACTGCCGGAAGACAAATTTGACAGCTTGGAAGAATATTGCCAGAGAAAAAACTTCCAGTCATGCGGCGCACCGGGGATGTGCAGCTCGTCAAGAAATACAGCGAGGTGGGAGGCAAATTTTGCTTTGGGTCTACGGGGCTATGGCGCTACGGGTTGTTTTTCAACGAAAATCCCGTTATACACAGATACTTGAACATTTTACGCGAAGAATAAAATAACACTTTTCTATAGACACCATTTTTGTTCTGATAGGATAGGCATTTGTTACACGCAGAAAAGTGTATAATACGCCATCTCTAATGCCGCCATTAAATTGCAAATGCTCTCCATGGTTTAAGTTGAACGCGCTCTTACTTGAAGCTCTCTAGCATCTAATGACGTCGGTGGTGCCATCCCGTGGTATGTTATGCACGCACGGCCGTCGTTCGCCCGGTGGGCCTACCTCACTGATGAGATGTTAAGCGCGCCCGACAAGTGAAGCTATCGAAAGTTCGATGCTCGTCCCGGAAGTCGAGTGTTTGCTGGGTTTTATAGTGCATTCATTTAATGTTTTGGTTCACGCTTTCTTGCATTTTCACGTGGGTTTTAATAATCCCTTTTAGTAATCAACCTTGAGAATGAGGCATTTGAACTTGGGGCATGTACACTTAATCAACTAGAATCTCGAAATTCTCACACATCAAATGGCTTCCAAGAAGACTTCTCGGGCCTGCATGACCTGTTATTGCGCAACAAACAGGATCTCTTGATATACACCTTTCCAAGAAACACTCGACCCCAGGGGCAGCAAACCGTTTTCGAGCCCAGTCACCGGGTTTGAGGCTAGACCAGCTAGACTCTCACCGGCGTCCCTGCTAACCCTAACCGAGAGGACTGTGATTTCGATAGGCGCAGCCTGCGTAGGCGCAGTTTCAAACAATGCTGGCGGCTAAATTCTCGCCTTTTCCCGCTGTATTTTGTGTCTCATGGTGCACGTATTTTCCCGAGGTCATCGAGAAAGCATGTTCCACATTTGAAAGAAGAAAAAAAAAGGAATAAAAAACCTATTAACTATTTTTGTTGGGTACGCACGCGACAAAACGAATGCGACTTGAATGTATGGTTCTAGTTTTTGTGTGTGTTTTTTACGATAAGTTTTGACGGCTCCGCGCGATTCGCCGCATGACAAACGACAAAGCGCTTAGCTGTCAAAAATAAATTACAACAGAAAAGATCCGAAAGGCATTCATTTTTCACGCTCACAAATAACGTGTTTACCGGTGGACAGGACACGGACATACAATTTGGAAAGTGTTAACATTCGAACAATATATTGTACGTACCACACGATGCAGCGTTATCCGAAAAGGATTTATTTGAGAAAGATCTCACATAACACAGTCACAGTCGACGACAGTCACATCTTGACGATCGGACGGAATCCAAGATGACTTCGTTTTGGGGCACGTTTCGTGGACAGCTTCCTTTTTTCACAACAGCACCAAGTCAAAGGAACGAACGCGACTGACCCGTTTCCCACCCCAACCCGGACAACTATTTTTGGAGATGACTGAGGATTCTACGCGGATTATCTCTGGGAGGGGGAGAACAATGTTCGCAAAATCGCGTCGAGGGTCGTTCGACGTCCTTCACCTCCTTCGTTTCCCGTGAATGGCAAGCAGAAAAGCTTGACTGGCAGGCACTTACAAGCCTTATTTCTCCCAATCGAAGATAACACAAAAAGGGTACGCAGCACGCATAAAAAAATTAAGTGGAAACTTTCAAGAGGGGCGAGAAAACGTCGAATGGAAAACCGCAAAAACACAGGTAGAGAACCGCGCTGAGCGGGTCTTCACAGTCCCAGAGAGTGGCAGAAAATTTCTAGCTGATAGAGGGCGCGAGAGTCGCGCCAGCCGCATCAGCATCATAAACATGGCGGCGGCCTAGAAGCGTTTTTTGGTAAGGTGTATAACAAGAGCAAATAAAACGCCTTGGACACTGTTTGGACCACCGCTCGTCAGAGTGGGCAAGCCTGTCAAACGCTCACTTCCGCGACAAGCCGCTTACTTCCGGTGGCTTCGTACCTGTTTGCTCCATGCGCCATCCAGCCCTCTAGTGGAGATTAGTGGCCTACCCCGAAACAAACTGCCATAGACAAGAACTTTTTTACACATAAACTCACTGATCTCTATGACCATTGTTAGATCGCGCATCCCCGCTCCGCGAGTGCGGCAACCAGACGGCCATCTTGCATGTCGACAAATCGCGTGTTTGAAGCGTTGCGGAGGCTCGCCGCAGCATGCTGAAGGCACGTTTTCTACTCGTTCGTCGTCATTCGCCAAAAACGTTTTTTAAAAGCCTCGATAAGCTGGATACTTGCTGATGAGAACACGTGTAAATGTTTACGGAAGCGCAGTGTCACAAGAAAAAGGCACAACTCGTCGAAAGCAAGTTTCACCGGTCTTGCGGCGTGATCAAAGCTTCCTTGGCATGCCAAAGCGCTGAGTCTCCGGGCCTTCGCACGCTTGGTTACCGATCAAGAATCGGTGCCGCGGCAAAGTTTTGAAGGTGTGTCGCGCATAGATGTATTTGCATCATATATCGACCAAAGAGTTCTGGATCGTCCAGATGTTCAGGCGAGTTGTAATCAATAAAGGGGGAAAAGCCGTCTGTACAGTTGCTCTTATGCAGTATTAACCATGGCTATATTCCAAATCTAATCTAATAGATCACATAGCAGCACAAATAGAGCAACGCTGTGTGGCAAGGAGGGTTTTCGAAGGCAAAAGTACAAGACGGCGAGAATGAAAATCTTTGAAGCGCGGCCCATATTGTCGTGTGCAGTTTGTTGACAAATCACAATTAGACGAGCCGTGCTCAAACGTCAAGTGAAATTAAGTAGGTTGATAATGAGCCACCGCTGATCAGTGATGAAGAGCTGTTGTGCTCCATATTCTCTGAATCGTCTAACAACGATAAAAAGACGTACCTTCCCTCCCCCTCTTAGTTACAAATACAGTCGTCAGAGTAAAGTAAAACACTGCTGCCGAGGCACATATGACTTCAGGCACATTGCACTCGCAAAACGCATCCACACGGTGTCGATTCTTGACCGGCATCCAAGCGTGCGATGGAATAGAGACGCAGCGCTTCGGCGTGCCAAGGAAGCTTTGACCACGCCGCGAGACCGGCGAAACTTGCTTTAGACGAGTTGTGCCTTTTTTCTGCGGCACTGCGCTTCCGTAAAAATGGTCACGTGTTTTCAACGACAAGTCTGACGTCTTGCATAGGGTTTTAAAAAACTTCTTCCGTGAATGACGACAAACCAGTAGAGACCGTGTCTTCAGCACGCTGCCGCCAGCCTCCTCAACGCTCCAAAAGCGCGATTTCTGAACATGCAAGATTGCCGTCCGGTGGCCGCACTCGGGCTGCAGCGATCAAGCGGGGATACGCGATCCAGCAATTGTCCTAAACATCAATGTATAAACTAGAGAAAACACGACATGCTATCTTAAATTCAGTACGCGACACCGCTCATTTTAATTATTCAACGACCGCGGTTCAGTGTTTCATGTTAAAATTGGATTTCTCCGGTTCTTACCGCGCCCGAAAGCGAAAGGTGACGGCGCCCGAAAGCAAAAAAGGGTACGAACAGAAAGAGTTCGGGAGAGCCCACTCAGCCCAGAGCAAACCAAACACCCATGGCGATGAGCCTTGTGCCTGCACACGTCCATCGAGTCGAGTCTTATGCGTGGATGGGTTTCTCTCGTGCAACTGAGTCGGGAAGCTAAAGCAAAAAAATTTGCGCGTTTCCTGACTAAGCCCGCGCTATTGCGTTAAGTTACGCGTCTTTGATTCCTTCTGCACATCGGTTATCCCGCTAGGCACATGCGAAAATGAGCTAGCTTACCATTTTAGTGCGGTTGAATGGTGACAGATGATCGCGGCGACAACGAAGAGAGCTGCTGCCCTCACCGCCTGTGGTGGTTCACGCGCGTGAGAGCGTACGGACCGGGCGCATCAAGTAAACATCATGTGACGGACGGTCGCTCCACTCGCTGTCATGTCTTCGTCCGCGAGCTGAGTGCGCCGGCTTTCGGGTAATGCTCCCTCCGCCGCTCAAAGAGAATTTCGCATTCGCACGAATAGAACGGCACGTAACATAAGACATCTGTCAACAAAAAAACTATTCCTAGAGCAAACGTGGCGTGTGTTATGTATTTTTACTTGAAAGAAAAGGAAACACAGACCTGAACTAAGAAATATGTGAAGCCGTAAATTTACTGACTCGTGCCGTCATGTCGCCTCTAGAGCGTTTTGCCCGTACGCGCCTCTCATGGCGCTTTTCTGATCTGAAAAAGGCTGTTAACTTACGGGTTTTTTTACAGTGCGTGGAAGATGCCTTGTTGGACAGACCGGACGGTCTTTGAATGACCGGCTAGGAGAGCACAAAAGTTCTTTAACATCAACTGTAGGAGGTCACCTTTCGGTGCGTTGTAAGACCTGTACGTGCACACCATCTTTGAAAAAAACATCAATCATTGGCCACTTTAAAAAACAAAATGCGCGAGGTGCTCGAGGCATTCATCATCTTGAGCCTAGCCGATCGCTACGTTAGTCAGCCGTCGGTAGCTTTGAGCGAAAAGAAGTTGCCTTCTCGCGAACATTTGAATAAACTGTTTACCCCGTGGTGCCGTTGTCCCTTGTAATAAATCGCGCTTCATCTTTCTTTTCTTCACTTAATATACCAGAGTTGTGAGTGCGCGCCTGTCTGTGTTCCTTCCTCGTTTGTCCTCGTCTCTTTGTGCGCGAATTTTAACCATATGGAAGCTGCTTTTCCTGAGCTTTTCCAGAAACAAAAAAACAAGTTCCCAACCCGCACTTACTTGAAAGGGCGTCAATTCTGGCTGGTGTTACTGGGAGCTTCCTTTGGTACGGTGCACCCGTCACGCTCCGTGCACATATCTCTTCATGGGTGTATATACACAGATTTAGGTCCTTTAGAAATTTTGTCTTCGGCAGTGTATGCACCATGTTGCCAATCTTTCCTTTTCCCACCTTTGTGTTTCTGCCAATGTGTACCTGCATTGAATAGGCATATGTTTAAAGACATGAAATTTTTATTATCTGGAGGGGACAGAAGTCCTTCTGAAAAATATGAATGGTTTATGCTCCAGAGCTTCTGGAGTGAACTGGGGTCCCAACATATTACATTTCAGTAACGTCCATGTAAAATAAAAACACCAGAAAATCTGGGGTGAACCCAGGTGCAAGAGAGCACACTAGTATATTGGACAGCTTGAACCAGGGAAGATATATGAGAAATTGAGACAGGAGAGAAAAGGCAGCTGCCTTTTCTCTCCTGTCTCAATTTCTCATATATCTTCCCCTGGTTCAAGCTGTCCAATATACAAGTATGTACCAACACGCTCAACTATCAACCGTTACTCAGCACACTATTTATGCACTTTAAAAGTGCGCTGTCAAGAAATTCCTTACTCATATACAAGAGAAGTTAAGAAGAAAGTAGTATTTTCGCGATGATTCTAAGCACCCCCTTTCTCAGACATACAAGCTTAAAAAATGTTCGTATGCAAATGTAGAACCCCACACAAGGAATGCGAAATCGGTGACGCGCGCTGACGTCTGCTCTCCGTCAAGCTTGAGAGCCAGAGCCTCGGACCTTGTGAATGGTTTCTGGTGCCCGGCTTCAACACAAGTTAATAGACGTTGGCACATAACGGCACTTCGGAAGCCGCGCAGACTCATTACCATATCGGCGCGAGCAAGGTGTTCTATTGGTTTAACATAGTCGTTATCGTTCCACGGTTCCAGCGTCCGTGTCACGAGCGTACATTGTTCGTTGCGGTTTAGACGCTCCGAATGTTATTATTGACCAGGAGTGCGAAGAGGACTTCGTGCCCGCTGAAGTTTAAGGGATCAATCTTCACGTGTGCTGAGGACAACACGAACCACGATGTTGAGGAGCGGAACCGCCGCAACATGGATTTCAGACATGTGAAAGAGGGCACGAGCTGATGTTGTTGTGAAGTCCGTCGAGAAGTACTGCATCGTAATTCGTCAGGACGGCTCTGAGGACGATTTTATTGTGGAACACCGACAGATATAAGACCAGTAGCTCAGGCAGGGACACCAAGGACTGATCGTCGAGTGGCAACGAGAGCGACTCGTAGGCAGTGGTGCGCGGCGAGAACTGACGACTTGCGAGTTTATTCTTGCCCGTGTTGGTTTTATTTCTTCTTTAACATTATTACTTTGAATTTTTCTATAATAAATTAATATTACTCGTGCAAATTTCGGAATTTTAGAGCATTCTCCGAGTCTGAGTACCCCCTTTTTGGATATCGCGGCAGTGAAAGGGGCCGGTGCTTAGACTTGATTAAATACGGTAATTACTCTATTTGATATAAAACTTCCAAAAGACTGTTTAATGACATACATAAACATTGCAATCCCTGAGGGCCAGTGATTGATTTATGTCGCGTATCTGTTAATGTGAAGAATACGCTTCCACCGCCAGGTTCCGCCACACAAGCCTTACTTCGGCTTGGGCAGACCTGATTTTTGTACTGCCGTTTTTGGTTAACATATTGTTGTCATTGTAATTACTGTAAACGAGTAAATTTTCGCGAGGACCTAATTTTCGCGAATTTCGCGGATCGCCTACAAACGCGAAAAATACGCCCCGCGAACGATTCGGGCAATATGTGAATGCTACGGAAGCTACACTCGATTCGCGAAAATTAGAACCCGCGAATAATTTCAAATTTTCAGCTTTGGCCCAATTCGCGAAAATTTGAGCCCGCGAAAATTAAGTCGTTTACAGTATCGAAAAAATCCCGCATGCTTGCTTGCTAGCAATATAGTATAGAGATGCCATAAATCTTTGCAGAGTGACGTTGACCAGCTTGTGTCTGGGCTCCCACCTGCTTTTCCGGAATGTATTCATTCAAATACGAGGTCTGTAGAGAGCAAGGCATTTTGTTTAGGAGAATAGACTACTTCCATAAATCCCTGCATCCAACACGGCGCGCGTTGCACTCTGGTAACTAGTTGGCCAGGGAGGAGGGTGGCATGGTTTCGGTTTCGATCGACACGTCGACAAGAGATTATACACAGAGCGTGGACTATAAACGGCCGTTATTTCACGTTTTCTGGTCCCGAGAGCGTCATTTGTTGTCTCTAAATTAACCTAAATGGCCAGACCTTAAAGCTTTAGCACAAGATCTAGACGTATAGCTTGTCTTAACGCATGCTCGTTGTATTTTTGTACTTGAGCCTTTCTGTTAGCGTTTCGAGGTATGTGGACGAGCCAGTGCTGGGAATCTCCATGCTGCGAAGCTCGGGGATCTTGCTTGTGTACGAATCAACATGCTGTAGCAAGCAATAAGTATGCATTCATCGAGCTGGCACCTTTACATTAGTGTTGTTGATCAGGAAGTATGTTTGTTTTGTGCGTGCGTCGACGAAATATAATTTTTTGCAATTACTGTTTTTTTTTAATGTGCCTGAGTACGCGAAGTAAAACCCGGAGTCGCCATTGAAAATCTGCATTTGAACACACTTCTCATCTCTTACCTGTTCTGACCGCAGCACTGCACGAAGTGAAGTCCCCACCCGCTTGCATTCGACTAATATTCAACATCGCGAATGCGTATAAAGTTATCCTGCAATAGGCACATTCGCACATACAAACCGTTTTAAGAAAGCAAAAGTCGAGCACTTGTGTGAAGAATGTCGCACCGCTCGCCGGAAGTGCGCCAGACGGGCATGAACCCCTATGCGGTGCTCCAAACGAACAAAATTATTCAAAGCGCATTTGACGGTTGCTAATGGCCATAATATTTGTTATGTGTTTGCTTTCTTCCTGACTCAGTATGCCGAGATAATTTCAGACACACCGTTGAGGCACAGATCTTGGGCGTCAGTAAAAGCTCGTCCAAAAAGGCTTAGCGAGGAGTAGAGGACGCTTGTTAAGGCTTCCGTCGTAGCTAGCCGATCTCAGCGTTTGCGAAAACTTAACCTTCTATCAGCATAAAATTTGAGTGTGACTTATGTGATGACACGGGGAAGACATAGTAACTTTTGTGCAGTAGTGAGGTTGAATTTATTGCCAACGCTGGGCTCAACTTTGAGACTCCTGTGAGGATGCGGTTTGCTTTTCGCCCACTGAAGTAACAAGAAGCGGACGTTTGGCAAACAAAATACGTGTATCTCAAGGTGACCAAATTTCAGTTCTAGCTCACTGGTACTAGATGGGATTACTGACATTGAGCTCAAAGATGCACTCGTGGAATGAGGTGACTAAGCCACGTGTTACTACGTTTGCATACGCACGCACAATATCCGGTGTTTCGGGAACCAAGAAAAGTGCCCCGGTCTCCCTTTTGTATCGCTCGAAAATGAGTGTATTGTACATTCGTAAAAAGTCATGTAATCGAAAACGCAAGGAGCGCGTTCGGTCGCGACGTGATAGCATGAGATGAAGCTGCTCAATCGAAACCAAAACTGAGTGGCCAACTAGTTAACAGAGTGCACTGCGTGGTATTTTGCCGCGATGGGGCGCGTCGGTTTTGGAAGAAGTCTATTCTTTACTGAATTTTCATTTAATCGTTCTGCCATTATCTTGACTCAGACTTGGAGCACGAGTGAACATGATGTGCTCAGGTTACCAGACTATACGACTTACTATTTATACCGATCCCACGGACGAGGCGGTGGAATTGCGTTACTGCTCTGCGACAATGCTGAATGCCAGTTACTTGATTGTTACAGTTTAATTACGCCTGTACTATGAAATACCCTCTTTGTGGTGAAATAAGACAGTGTACTTTGTGTGTTACCGGCCACCTAATGGAGATATCTTGATATTTTTAAAATTCTACAAAAAATTCCTCGCCTTCGTTGGTGAAAACCAAAATACCTTAATTGCTGGAGAAGATTTCAACATCGACATGAGTAGTAATAGCCTATCAGCCAGGAATTTTAGCACTGTAATAACATCTAATGGTTTTTTCAATATTATCAATGTTCCGACTAGAGGCACAGCCGAATTCCCATCTGTCCTTGATCTGTTTATTACAAATTCATTGCAGTCGTACGCTAAGGCGGGAGTTATAACCTGCAGCCTTAGTGGCCATCTCCCTGTGTTCTTTGTGTAGAAAGAACTCGACTGGCGGCGAACAAAAGCCCTAGAATTCTATACCAATCAATTACGGAGAAAGCCCTTAATTCTTTCCGTGTTGCATTGCTGCGGGAAAATTGGAACAGAACAGGTACATTCAGTGAGACGAATGATGCTTACGTTAGGTTATTGACATTTTCAAAAAGCTATATACCGACCACTCCTCTATTAAAGAATGTAAACACAGTCGAAAAACAAAGAAGCCGTGGATTACGCCGGAGCTGCGTAAAGAAATGAAAATTAGAGACAAGCTATACCGATGCTTCCTGAATACTCGCGCACCTGATGATTTGAAGACTTTTAAACAGTACAGGAATAAATTGACAAAGAAGCTGCAATCCGCGCGGACAGAGTATCACTCCTCTGCGTTAAGCAATACAAACAATTGCCGTAACATGTTATGGTCCAGACTAAACAATCGATTACATCGTGGTTCTCCACATGCACCTGTCTCGAAACTACGAGTGAATGAAAGGAAATTGTCTAGAGCCCAATTAGCGCTGACACTTTTGATGTTCTCTTCGCAAACCCGACTACACGTGGTAACTCGTCGGCTGCTCTCGAATATGTAAGCGTTCGAAATGACAAATCAATGTTTCTACAGCCGGTCATCGCGCCTGAGATGATATCTGTAATCCAAAGTCTAAATAATAGCAGTAGCTGTGATATTGATGGTCTCAGGGTACGGCCTGTAAACCATGTAGCTGATATAATCACGCCTATCCGCACTGATATATTTAACACCTGTTTAGAGACAGCTGTCTTCCCTTCATAAATGCAAGAAGCAAAGATTACAGTACTTTACAAAAAGGGAGGTAGAAATGATCTGGGAAATTATAGGCCAATTTCCATCCTGTCAGTTTTTTCAAAGGTTTTTGAAAAACTTTTGCACTCGAGACTTTCGAGATTTATTGATAAGTATAACTTGTTGACGCCACACTAATTCGGCTTGTGTAAAAACAAATGTGAATCGGATTCCATAACTGGGTTCGGTTCGTATTGCCCTTTACATAGATATGGTGGAGCAGGCCACGTTACACTGATGGAAGATATGATCGCCACAAATAAATAAGTATGTTGGTTTCACGTAAGCGGGCACATAACCAAGGGGTGGGGGCGGGGGAGGGCGGGCGAGGACTGTGCTTCCCCCTCTCCCCCCAAAAAAACAACAACAACAACAACAAAATCTTGTCTTGTTGGGACCTCGTCTCTTCCTCCCCCATCTATGGCGTTTTGTCATGGGTGGTGCCCCCCCCCCCCGAAACAAAATCCGGGCTACGTGCCGGCGAGTAAGTGCTCTAATCAATGGCAAACCACACACTACATTTAGCTCACATGCGTTTTTTCACTTGATTTTGTGCATTGAATTGTCGCTATATCGAACAGTTTTACAATTTTCGTGCTGTACGTTATAGTAAGCAGTTTTGGCTATAGCTTCTTTATTTCTACACTTACCCGGTTGTTGAGAAAGTTGCAGAGTTTTATCAGCTCGTGGTAGAGCTGCAGGAATGGGTAGATCCTCCTGATCATGGCTTGCTGCTAGTGGACGAAATCAGAAACAAGGAAACGTTTTGCATGTTTGGATAAGGCGCTATGCTCTACACGCCTGCACTAAGTAGAAAGCCATAAGGGCGCACGAAAGATGTTTCAGAGATCGTCTGTTCTTGGTGATAGCTTATTTTACAGGCTCCAAACATCCTAGAAATGCAGACGTGATGCTCGTGCGACATTTATTTTCCTTCTAAAGGAGTGATCGAAGTTCGGGCCACATCCTTTCTGAGTGGGGGAAATCTGGAGCACAGAATTCAGTGGAAGCGACGGCGGCGTGACGACGGGCATGCGTCAGCCAGTTGCAAGCCGCCTTTCTGAGAGAACCGGTTCCGGCAGGCTGACGCGCGCCCGCGGCTCCACTAAATTTTGTGTTCCAGACTCTTTCCGCTCAGAAAAGGTGTGGCACGAACTTCGATCACACTTTTAGTACGGAAAGAGACGTCTCACGAGCATAACTTTTTTTTTTAAATTCTACGAAGCTTGGGGCCCGTGGCACAAGTTATCACCAAGAACAGACGACCTCAGACACATCTTTCGTGCTCCTTTAAACGGGCACTAGAGTAGTTTTGAAGATGCCAGCTTTCGTTTCTATATAATGTAATGTGCCTAATAATATACATTCTAACTTTCAAATGACAAAAACGCTTATTAAGCCCGTGAGGACAAAAATACATACAGGCTATGTTTTCACTCGCCTTCTTCTGCAGAAGTTATGTGTACGCTCGTCTGCTTCACACAGCGTTTGCTTGCGATTCTCGATGAAGACATTTTCGACTCTCTTGTAGATCCTATCCGCGAGTTTGCATCATCTGTGGAACGCAACTATATTTTGTAGTGTTTCTAATACCGACAATGAAAGATTCAGATTGATCATATATTTTAAATAGGCAGTACGGGAATGTAATTTTTGGACTGCCAGGACGCTCAGGGCTCATAAATCAGTTATGACCAAAAACAGACAATCTTAGGAACCCGAATTTCAGTTGAGGGTTCTCAACTGAAATTTGGGTATGCCAGAAGAAGCATGATTCTGGTTCGTCAGAGTTTATAAGAATGATAAAGACAAGTATACATTTTTTTTTGCTGCGTCCTTTTTTCAAGTAATGTAAATACTGGAATGTAGACAAGTCACAGTTGTTATTATCAACAATAATATTGTAGCGACCAACATTGAAAAGCTAGAGTACCGCGTACAAGCACGCGCATCTGGCAACGAACCAAACAGGAGCAAGGCTTGAAACACGAGCAGCCCGACACCATCGTAGGCACGAAAGAACGCCGGTCGAGCTGCAGCAGCCAGCCATGGATCTTCGTTCCCTCAGACTGACCAGTATTTAACTTTCAATGTAAATATGCAAATAACAATGTATATATCAATTGTAATGACTACAATCTCAACCCTAAGGCTCGGTTCAGCTTCCCTCGCCTATCCCTGCCTTTCTACAACATTCACTGATGCTCTGGTGGCATTCTCCACACCTCCTTGACCCCCAGTTCACTTAGGCGTCTGCACTCACCCAGCTGTTGGAGGACTCGCGGAACTGGAGCCTGTTGTGCTGGCACTTCATCCGGTAGCACCTGCCCTGGCAGGTGTTGCCTCTGCCTAGTAGGGGGCATCCTGGAGATGCAGAAGAAAAATATATTAGTGGCAAACCCCAATGATTTGTCAACTTAGATGCTGACAGGGAATATATCTGGCCGTGCGAAATTTATTTTCTTGGAGCGCGGTGGACGGTTATGTTCAAGTAGAAACCTGATAAAGAGACACGACGCCTGGGCAATGCCACTGTCATTGTTCTATTTTGGAAAGGAATTATGCCAGTTGCTACTACATCGTCGGAGACTGAACGTGGCTGGCAGGTCTCCTGAGGTACTTTGAGTACCAGCAAGATTTTGTTCTCATGAAATGCTTGCTACTGCGGCAGACTGCACTGAATGCAAAGGGCTTATGTTTCATTTATGTTACAGAACAATAAAATTCTGGTACACATTTTGTCAGGCTGTGTGGAGAGCCGGGGCTGGTGGCAAACAGGGCACGCAGGGAATAGATAGTGCATATCTGGTGTTGTGCACTAATAAATTGAAGTGGCTCGGGACAAGTGGGCACTTTAAGCTAGCCAGCGCAGGGCTGAATTAAATTACAGCACTAGCCTTGCTAATCTCCAAGCACAGCGCAGGTTGAGTCGGCAGTAGCTGTATGTGAGAAACTGAAATTCTGTAATTTCATAAAGACCGGAGCATAGAACAGCTTTGGAGCCGGTCCTCTAGTGCACAGGTGCGTAAACTTTCCAGGCCCGCGCCCCCTAAAATGTCTTAACAACGACTCGCCAATCAAGCTAGCTAGGAACCTGCTGAACAGCAGCTTGATAGTCATGCCGCTGTAAAACAGCTGTTTGCCCGAGTTCTTGTTGTCGTGGTCGAATAAGATGTGACAGCAAGTAAACATGACCTGACTTGAAATTATTGAAAGAAGTAAAACCGCCATATACACCCCGTCAGATCTCTGAGACCTTGCGACCCCAACAAATCGCCTCGCAACCGCTCGAATGGTCGCCACTCCCACTTTGCACACCTCTGCTCTAATGCAGGCTCCTACCGGAGTCTTCCCGGCTGGATTCACCCAGACACATGGTTACAATGGCAGCTGGCTTACGCTAGCTTACTATGGTACGATTTCTATTTGACCAAACTAACAGCAGACTTCACAGTGAAACATTGGGGGCAATGTTTTTGGAGATTTCCTGTCAATAATACAATTGTGATGAATTATCAGAATCCCTACTTTGCATGCATAACTCAGGAGAATTCACAGGACCTCAAAGCACTTGAAACTTGCCTGTGGAAGAGGTTGAAGTCACCGCGGCAGTATCCTGGAGGGCATCCTCTACTGCACATGGTTCGTCCTCTAAATAGGAGGAGATGCTCAAAAAGGCATAATAAAAATAGACTATAATGAACTACAGACATTAGTATATTACCCAACCATCCAGCATCCTTTGGAGCTGGTAGCTAAGAAGACTGAAACCCTTTACCAGAGGTTCCAGGCCTATGCCAGCTTTGTCCTGAGGCAACTTCTGAAAAGCAAGTTTGTGTTGAACCAGAAGGCAGTTAATAAAATTTGTGTTCTTTTCTTCAGCTTCCTTTCACTATAAGAGAGCGAAACAAACACACCGATTTTCATAGCCAGGGACTGAGCTATGCCATCGATTGTGAATACTTTCTTCGACCAATTGTCTCGAGTTTTTTTTTTTTATCATCGTCTCCTGTTTGTTGAAGACGTTCATGGACACCATGTCATCCTGGCTGTGGCTGCAAGCCTCCGTCTCCTTGGTATGGGAAAAAATGCATTGCTGTTTTCTGGCTGTCATGAACTATCTCGATATGCAAACTTATTTTGATGTGATTCCATATATCTTCTTCTGTGTCTTTCTGAAGTTGGCGGCGATGCCCTTCAGCCTTGCCCTCTCGCCACTTTCTTTTTTTTCTCCTTGTGGCCAAGGTCTTGCAGATGTCAAGTATAAAAAGCTGGAATCCCTGACTGGGAGAGGAATGGTTTGTTTCATTTATAGATGTCACATACTGAAGTGCCCCAGATAAAAGATGAAGGCTTGTTAAGCAAGTCAGTATTTATGGCTTGCAAATGATGTAATAGCGCAGTGCTGGTGGTTATTCCTACTTATTACTTGCTTCATGTAGAGCACCACTTCTAGCTGGTGAGCAAGCGTGGTGAGGCAAATGCCCGGAGAAGTTTAGCTACCAGCCAGTGGCAATCAGTTTGTTTGATCCACATTTCACATTTCATTGACAGATTGGTCCGCCAACACTGCTATGTTTTGTTGATAGATCTTCTCATCAAAACGAGCCAGTATTTGTTTCAGCGGTCAACCTTGCTAAGTTTGGTCAGCCCCTTCTTTTTGTATTATCAGCCAAGTCAACAGCAAGCTAAACAAGTTATCATGCCTTCTCTAGTACTCATACCGCGGCAGTGCGTGCGGCACAGCCCATAGGTGTATGTGCTTCTAGATTTAGGTCTTGCTGCTATATTACTGTCTGTATGTTCAAATGTGTTTATTAACTACCATGCCAACGGTTGTCAGAGCGATATTGTGCCTCTACACTAATGCCCGAGCAGAGCCAACAGAGCCAACACTGTGAGTATGTCCAATATCCTTTCTGACAGAAGTGAAGTTAGTAACTAAAACCCAATTCACGTGGCGATCAAATAATTTCTTGACAAAACGTAGGAAGAGTGTGGAATTCAAGAACCAAATTTCCATCAAACGTCACTGTGCACATTGACGAAGAGTGTGTCGATCAAACGTGTTTCGATGAAAAGTTGTCCACAATATGAGTGTCAGCAAATGACGTGAACCCGCCCCGCCACCAGCATGGCACACCAAATCGCATCAGAGCAAGCTATGTATATCTCCACTCGTCCTAAAAAAGGAAGCTGACCATATAAGAAAAGTGTCATTTGTTTCTAGTGTTGAAAAAGACACAGCGAAGGTGTCTGGGGTTGTCCATTTATGCCTGAAATTCAAAGTTATGTTTTCTAAGCATCCGAAAAAAAAACTAGTCATATGTGCAGCTTATTTCATTATTAAAAATGTGATCAACGCTCCCGACATCCCAAGCTACAGATGGCGCCACTAAACCCGGCCGAATGTGGTCGAACGACGAACGGCACTTGTTTGCCAATCGCAAGCGATTCCATCTCATATGAACGAACAGGCCTGGACGGCTGCTGGTTCGCATGGGAAGCCATCACTCACAATTGGCCGTTGAGTACCGTTCATCATTCGACCGCATTTGGCTGGGTTTAGTCGCACAGTCCGTAGCATGCGATGTCGTGGTCTTTGATTACATTTATAATAGTAAAACAGGCTGCACATGACTGTAATTTTTTTTAAATTTGGGTGGTGCTTAGAGCTTATAGATTGGGTTACGGCCATAAATAGACAATCGTTGAAACCTTTCTAATGCCCCTTCAGAAAGATGCTGGCTAAGACCTGCTGTGATGCATGCGAACAAAAACAATGACAAATAAACTATATCCAATTGTTGAGGAAACATGATTTTTAATTATTTTGATTCGGTGGATTCCACCTTCGTTGCTGCTTCAAGCGATACACAGAAAAACTAAACTTACCTTACCCGACAATCCTCGGGATGGCGTAGCGTTTTGTCTGCATCTTTCTTAGTAGCTCATCGAGGCTTGCTGCAAAACGAAAGAAGCATTTTAAATGCCGGGTGGTCCAGATGGCAGCCACATGCTTTAAATAAATCACACAATCTGTTTTCCAAGTTATGACATTGCCATTTGCCACATAAACTCGGCCAGGTAGTAAGTTTATTTTATAGAAGTATCAAAGAATCGTTTGCTACAGTCAAAACTTCCAAATAAAAACAATAAATGGGCCAACGTCTGTTTAAATAAAAAAGCCAACGTCTATTTCAATCAAATCAGTCAATGTCTATTTCAATCAAACTAGCGAATCTCTATCTCAATCAAATTTAAAAAAAAGATGTGGTGGGCCATTCGGGTGAACAAAAGCACGAGGTGCGCGAAGAGCCGAATAACTTGATGGCCCATAGAAGTTCATTTATACCTACAATTTTTAACTGAAGCAAGCCTTTTTTTATATTTTCAAAAATTAGATACACCACCTAGTCGAAGTTGTGTGGTAAATTAAAGTGTCGTAGCTTCCAAGTACAATATTTTGCGATTTATTTCAGTTTCCGCGCGACATCTGGCGCGGGTGGAGGGAGCGCGACGCCAGCACTACACTTACCAGGTCAGCGCGGACGAAACAAATATAAAGACACAAACTGGAACTCTGGCATGCCTGGCACCGCTGATATGCCATTTTCTTTCGCAATTCTGGCTTGGCGGAGCGTAGTCGCGTAGTAACGAGTTGCGTAGAACATTAGATGATTGCATTTTTGTTTTGTTTTTTTGCAAAAGATAGGAAGTTTTTTTTTTCTGAATGAAATCAAACTTACTTTCAGAAGGAGTATCTCCGCATCGTAGTAGTCTTCCTTTCATAACAATCTAAGACCCAATACGCTTCGTATATCCGCGCTGCGTCGAAGTCTTCGTCGTTACTTGAAGGGCACTCCCTTATCATGGTTGTTGGCAGAATAAACGGCCAACGGTCCGTGAATCTTACATAAGCAAAGATTCGCATTCCCTTATGATATACGCAAATGACGAATAAAAGGAAAGAATCAACGAGAGAAACGAAAAAAGGAAAAAAAATAATCACAGAAAACAACTACAAAGACGACGAACCGAAGCAAGCGAGCGAAAGCAAACGGGATGCATTCGCGGTTAGCGAGGAAGAAACGCAAAACGAACAAAACGAACTGAAACCATATGACAGCCACGCGACAGCCCCAGTCACCCACCAGTTGGGCACGGTGTGCCACCCCTCAGGGGTGGGAGGGTGACATTTTCCGGCGGGAGCGGGTGACTCTTCTGTCCCAACTCCGCAAAATCGATTCTGACGCGTTCCCCACGGCGCAGTAAATCGGTGCTGTTTGCGTTTGACTGGCTTTACCAGAGTCGACGCCAAAATCACTTAATATGGCTACTCCCGGAAAACGACCCAAGCAGTGCATGTACGCGGATGAGCCGTACCTCATCCCAGAATTGACGTTACGTTATCGGGCGGCGTGTGCGGCACGGCGAACTAAAGTTGACACCTCCTGCTCTGCAGAGTCTCTCGACGGCAAAGTTAGATCAAATGAGCCCCTCTGTAAAGATGACGACGATGTCGGCGCCAACGTCGACTCTGACATCGGAGATGCCTCTACCGAGAGTGAAAGTGCCTCAAGAAACCTAATCGATTACAGAAAGAACAGCAGTGATGCTGAAGTCCGTGACGGCTGTGACGGCCAAGAACCGGGATGGCGATCATTCGAAGATGTCTTCACCCCTGAGCCCGCTGACAACGATGAGATGGCGCCAGGGGCATTCGAGGAGGACAGCGAGGAGATGGGGCCGGGGACCATCATAGACTTTTTTAGTCTGTGCGTAGAGGAGTTCGGAGCAAGCACTTTGCCCCATTCACCCACCACTAAAGCTGGCACAATAGCGGTGATAATGTCGTATGCCGTCTCGGAAAGGTCGACTTCAACGGGGCTTGGCAAGCGGCTAAGGCTTGTAAACACGCCGTTTGGCTGCACTGTTCTTCCGGCAGAGACATACAATTTCAGGAAGCTGTGGGCCGAAACGACGACTGAGGTCGTGAAGTACCACTACCTGTGCCCATCTTGTGGCCCAGTCCTCGACACCCATTGTACACTTGAATGCTGCAATGCACGCCAGTTCGAAGAGACTACAACGAAGTTGAGACGCGATGGGTCTTATTTTTGATGCTTGACTTCCATGAGAAGCTGAAGCACCTCATTCCAAAACAAAGACCGAACTCTACTGTTCTCTATCAGAGATTGCCTCCAGCAAGAGTGATGTGATCACAGACATCTCAACGGCGGATGCCTACAAGCGCTTGCGTCAAATATTGTTTTTGGTCCGAGCGACCTAACCCTCACTTTCAAAACACAGATGGGAGCCCCATTTTTGAATCTTCGAAAACATCTGTGTGGCCAGTTGAGTTCATTGTGAACGAACTCCCTCCAGTTTGCGCTTGCATTATCCAACCCTGGCTGGCCTCTGTTTTCTGAAGTGCCACCGAGACATAACAGGTTTTATGACAAAGTTTATGAATGAAGTGAACAATATGACCCCGTGGAATGGATGCACGGTGACCAGCGTCATGCTTCTAAAGCCTTTATCCTGTGCTACAGTGTCGATGCCTCTGCCAGCGCCGTCGTGCAGAACATGGTGCTCTTTAACAGATTTTTCGGCTGCCAATGGTGTTTGATGAAAGAAGAGCACGAAGAAGGTGCATAAAACACTGTTTTTTCGTTCCGATTATCTTTTACATATTGAGTGAGAATTATACCTTTGATTACATCAGAACTGACAATTTCAGTGGTGCACCTCGCCATTGTTTCGCAGGGTGTGTACTCTATGTTGCAGACGAAGCCCCAGCCCCAAGGATGTCGAAGCTGTTGTTCGAGATATGGAACTCGCCGTGAGACTGAGAAGTCCTCTGAATGACATCAAAGGCCCGTCAGGCCTGCGGACCTTCAAGCTACTTTCTGTACGTTGAATGTGCTTTACAGTAACTAACTTGTCATCATTTTTCTCTAGGCTTTGACCTGGTTTTAAAATGAGCTGTTGGGTTAGTTGGTTTTGCATAACTATAATGTAGCGCAAAGGAAGGAACGCTACTCACAACCAGGTATTTACTGTATGTATCGTAAAAGAGGTAAACGAAGTGACAAGTGCG
Organism: Ixodes ricinus; assembly: GCA_037355805.1. Lineage (NCBI taxonomy): Eukaryota > Metazoa > Arthropoda > Arachnida > Ixodida > Ixodidae > Ixodes > Ixodes ricinus. The sequence continues at coordinate 23,374 of JAZHYW010036578.1, forward strand.
AAAAAAATCTACACTAATGGTCGTGAAAGAGGGGAAGAAAGTGACAAATGCAATGAAACTCAGAAAAAAGGAAGAAGACACCTCGATCTACACTGATGTCTCGACTTAAATTACCCCTCTAAAAAGAAGAAAAAAAGGAAGAAAAAAGGTATGACTGAAAAATATTTTCAGTTACCCGCTGGATTTAAGAAAAAATTGTCTAGATATTGCTGCTCTTTGTGAGACAGTGCGACAGAGGGCGCACTTATGCACTTGGTCCCGTGAGTCATGATAGCTTTAGCCTCATATATCACTCTTGCTGGGATTGCGCTTGAAGAATCTAGTTTGACTGAACACAGGGGTGCAGGCACAGTCTCTGACATGGATGGCGAGATGCCCCGATGGAGATGATTGAAGAGCCAAGGCATGCTCTCGTAATCGCACGTTGACACAGCGGCCTGTTTGTCCGACGTACACACTTCCACAGGAGCACGGAATTTCATAGACCACATTGACGCCGCAATCTCCGTACTGATGTTTATGATGGACTGTGCATAGAGTATGAGTTGGTTGAGGTCTGTTGATTTTAGGACAAAGCCTCTTAAGTTTGTCCGGGGCTGAGAGTACCACTAGTATGTCACACCTTGGAGCTATCCGTTTCAAGTAATGCGATATTTTGTGGATGTAAGAAACCACTGCTGGCCGTGTTCTTCTCAGCACTTCTTGTTCTTCTTTCATTGGGAGTTCCCAAACTCTCTGCAACCTCAGGTAACAAGGAATTGGGATATCCTGGTTCTTGCAGTCTGAGAACCTCTGAATCAAAGCTCTTCTTAACTGCATGTTTGCAGGACTTTTGCAAGACGGCTTTTAGACAGCTCTGCACAATTCCTCGTTTTATGATTTTTGAATGGGCCGAATCAAACTGAAGAAGTCGTTTCTTAGACCGTGGTGAGTAAGTCCAACAAGTATGGTTCTCTCCAAAAAGAAGTTGGAGGTCCAGGAATTGAAGCTTACTGTCGGTTGGTAATTCATTTGTAAATTTCAATCTCTCGGCCTGTTTAAAGAAATTAGACTGGATGGTGTCGACTGTCACTGACTGAAGTTGGGCAGGTCTTTCATGCCGGAGTACGAGGTAATTATCCACATATTTAAAGACACGTGCCACCAGGTTGTTGTGAAAGTTCTGGGATATGTCACGGTCACACTGGGAAAGTAAAAGTCACACAGTACTGGGGCAACACAGGATCCTATGCAAATGCCTTGCTTTTGTATATTGGAGTGGTTGTTGAACATGGCAACGGTGGGAGTAAGGTAAAATTTCGGGAGTTCGAGGAATTACTTTACTGGTAACCCGCATTGGTTTTGAAAGGGAACGTTGCCATTAACCTCGATGCAAGCGCCTACCGCCTCAAACATAAACTTACGTAGTAGAGAGTAGAATAGGTTTTCCACGTCTAGAGAGAGTCCGAACTTAACTTTCATCGCATCATGTGATAGATATTGAATTACTGCCTCTGAATTGGTAATTAGGAAAGGGTCATTAAATTTAATTTTGTTAATTTATTTAGTTTTTTTTAAATTTAATTTTGTTAATTAAAAAAAATTGCATTGTTAGTTTTTTTGGACAAAATGATTTATATCTACTCGTTTCCGACAAGGAAGGAGGATTGCTCACGTCATCCAAAGATGTGTACCTTGAAAAAGCACAAAAGGCTATTGATAAGAATTTCCACTGCTCGAAGGGATATAAGTAAAAAAACGGCGAAGGCAAAGGCACTCTAGTTATGAGATTGGATGGAGTTAGATCAATTGAGGAAACAAATCACAGCTGCCGAAAAAGACCCATTGCATATGTTTTTCATTGCTAAAACACACAAGGAGGGTTGCCCTTTTCGCGTAATAGTTACTGAAAAGGGTTCGTACTAGGAATCTATGTCTCGTTTTTTGTTACGTAACCTGAACACCCTTACATTGAATGACCCTTTCTTAATTACCAATTCAGAGGCAGTAATTCAATATCTAACACAAGATGCGATGAAAGTAAAGTTCGGACTTTCTCTAGACGTGGAGAACCTATTCTACTCTGTACCACTTAAGGGTATGTTTGCGGCGGTAGGCGCATGCATGGAGGTTAATGGCAACGTGGCCTTTCAAAACCAATGTGGGTTACCAGTAAATTACTTCATGGAACTCCTGAAATGTTACCTTACATCCACCGTTGTCATGTTCAACAACCATTCCTATATAAAAAAGCAAGGCATTTGCATGGGATCCTGTGTTGCCCCAGTACTGTGTGACATGTTCCTTTCCCAGTGTGACCGTGGCATATCCCAGAACCTTCCAAACAACCTGGTGACACGTGTCATTAGATATGTGGATGATTACCTCGCACGCCTGCATGAAAGACCTGCCAAACTTCAGTCAGTGACAGTCAACACCATCCAGCCTATTTTCTGTAAACAGGCCAAGGGGTTGAAATTTATGTATGAACTAACAACCGACAGTAAGCTTCAATTCCTGGACCTCCAACTTCATTTTGGAGAGAAGCATACGTGTTGGACTTACTCACCACGACCTGAGAAGCGACTTCTTCAGTTTGATTCGGCCCATTCAAATATCATAAAACGAGGAATTGTGCAGAGCTGTCTAAAAGCCGCCTTGCAAAAGTCCTGCAAACATGCAGCCAAGACGAGCTTTGATTCATGGGTTCTAAGACTACAAGAGCCAGGATATCCCAATTCCTTGTTGTGTGAGGTTGCAGAGAGTTTGGCAACTCCCAATGAAAGAAGAACAAGAGGTACTGAGAAGAATACGGCCAGCAGTGGTTTCTTACATCCACAAAATATCGCATTACTTGAAACGGATAGCTTCAAGGTGTGATATACTAGTGGTACTCTCAGCCCCGGATAAACTTAAGAGGCTTTGTCCTGAAATCAACAGACCTTAACAAACTCATACTCTATGCACAGTCCATCATAAACATAAGTACGTGAATTGCGACGTCAATGTGGTTTATGAAATTCCTTATTCCTGTGGAAGTGTGTACGTCGGACAAACAGGCTTCTGTGTCAACGTGCGATTTCGAGAGCATGCTTGCACTTCAATCATCTCCATCGGGGCATCTCGCCATCCATATCAGAGACTCTGCCTGCACTCCTGTGTTCAGTCAAACTAAAGTGCTCAAGCGCTATCCCAGCAAAAGGGCAAGAGTGATATATGAGGCAAAACTATCATGACTCATGGGACCAAGTGCATAAATGCACCCTCTGTCGCACTGTCTCACAAACAGCAGCAATATCTAGACTATTTTTCTTAAATCTTAAATTTGCACCCTCGTCCGGTGCAAAAAACTGGGCATATTAGGAAGGACTGTAGAGTCCCTCGCTGTGAAGACTGCCGTCGATATGGCCACACTATGACAGATTGCGTTAGCGCCTATGCAGCTGCAACAAGTGGACCACTTATCGATGAGAACCTCGACATGCAGATGGACGAAAGGAAAGCAGAACAAGCAGCGAGCGCAGGTACCGCTGAGTGCAACCCTACCGCGAAGTCGCTCACCAATGGCACGCCTGCGGCCGTCACCGAGTGTAACCCATCAGCTTCACCGCCGACCAACGGCATGCCTCCAGACATAACTGGGCGCAACCCTCCAAGGCCCCGCCGTCCAGCGGCACGTCTGTGGCCTGAACGTCAACACCCCCTTCACAAGTCCAGCTTTCTGCCAACGCTCCCACCCAGGACCCACTTACTGGCAGTTATACAGCGCCCGCTTTCCAGGCGGGCGACAGCGCGGAGCAAGCACAGGAGACAGCGGTACCGGACGCAGCAGGGCCAAACGAAGCGGAGATGGAGGAGGTTGCCACGGCTATCAAGCGACCTCTCGTTCAAGAGAACAACGCCGAGGAAGAAGAGGACGGCACACCGATTTATCTACACCGTAAACTCGCCGCAACTAGACGCGAACACCCAAAAGCCCTGAAGCCCCGGCCTCCGCCGGAGGCCCGGCATGAAAGGAACTCCTAGCAGGTGAACTGTTTTAACGCGTTCAGCGTCGTGCTCTGTGCAGACGCGTTCTGATTCGCGGGGTTTTGTTCTCTATGTCCTCTTGAACGCGATCATAATGAAACAGTTGAAATTAGTAACTTTGAATTGAGTTTGTCTGATATTCCGAATAAGAAAACAATAGGTGTTTATTGAGCTGTTGAAAGAGAATGCACACATCGTGTTTCTACAAGAAACGAAACTTTCCTCCGCTTCTCAGGTGCAAGAACTGGCTCGCTTCCTTGATCGGCAGTTCAGTTTGTTTCATTCGAACGCTATCGCACAGAGTCGAAGGCGGCTATTGTTCGCAACGATAGTGCTCTCACCGTGCTTCCGGAGTGGGAAAGCGATAGGAGCGGTCGGGTATGTGCAGTTGAACTGTTGTGTCATCGTGAGCTCTTTAAAGTGGTGTGTGTTCATGCCCCCAACACACCAGCAGATCGTAAGTCCTTTTTTATCAATCTGCGACAATACTTGGACACACCGGCAAAGACGATACTGGCTGGTGACTTTAACTGTATTGTAAATTCGCGAAACTGCTCAAACGGGCTCCATTTTGATTCGAGCGTTCGAGAGCTTAAGAAGTTATTATGGGGTTTTGACCTTCAAGATGTGACGGAAGTGGCATCGGCGCCGTGGCTCCGATATACCCATTGGCAGGGCAATTGTCACTCGCGCCTCGATCGTGTGTATGCGTCAAGCGAATGCGTAGCGACTACGGAGGCATACAAGTTCAATGCAGTCGCTTTCTCGGATCATGCGATAGTTTCAGTGCGGGTGGGAAAAAGCAAACCAAAAGTAAACTTCCGAATGGAGTTCTTGGAAAACGATTGAAAGCTGCTAGAAGAGAAGCCGCTTGCCGCTCAAATAGAGGAAACGCTACGTGAAACAAACAAGGCTGGCGTAGACACTGTTAGGGGGAACTTGTGAAGGAAGAGGTCAAATTAATCACCTTTCGATATAGCCAGGAAAAGGCTGCTCAAACGCGGGCGGAGAAGCGCACCATTGAATTAACTCTGAAAACTTTAATCGGTGAAGAAAGCCGAAACCCGGGCGTATTCACGAGCAATATTCGCGAATGCAAGTCACGACTCCTCTCGATTATGGAGGGGAAGATCGTGGTGTGATGGTGCGATGCCGGTTGCATGCGTTAGGCACCGAAAAAAAGTCGGTTAAAATCTTTGAAACGAAAGAGCGCAACACATCCGCCGAAATAAAATAAAAAACTTCTCTGCAAGTCGGGGAACAGGTTGTTACAGAGCAAGAAAACATCGAACGTGAACTTGTAGACATATTCACTAAACTGTTGAGTGTGCGAAAAGAGATAGATGAGACCACTTTAGGAAAATGTTTTGAAGCCATGCCAGAAATTCCTCCAGAGATTTCTGAGGAACTTAAACGAGGAGATAACCGAAAAAGAAATAAGAGCTTCGATTAAAGAACTTAAGACCAGGAAGTCGTTAGGAGTAGATGGGCAGGGAGCTGCATTTTATAAAAGTTTTCAAGCCTCCTAATACCCATACTCCGAAGTGTTTATGCAGACATATTAAAACGGAATTTGCTATCCCCACCAATGCGACAAGCAGTAACAGTTCGCATCCCCCCCCCCAAAAAAAAAATGCAGGCTCTACCGTTACGTGCCCAGACAACCTCAGACCAATCAGTCTATTAACTTCAGACCACAAGATTATCGCCAAAGTTTTCACTAAACACATTGAACAGGGTTTAAGCTATATTGAGGGGAATCATCAGCCTTACGGGTTTAAAGGTGGATCGATCACAACAAACTCCCACATAATGCGGATTATGTGCGGGATGGCAGAGGCCAAACAACACCCCATAGCAGTGCTCCAAGTCGATCTTAGTAAGGCCTTTGATAGGGTGTCACTTTCTTTTCTTTTAGCACTTCTGGAATGACGCTGCATTGGGGAGACGTTAACAAAGTATATCAAGATTTGCTACAGGGAAATCACCACTCGCTTATTAGTCAATGGGAACCAAACTACCCCTATAAAGGTAAAATCATCAGTAAGACAAGGATGCCCAATGTCGCCTCTGCTCTTTGCTTTATATTTAGAACCTCTATGTAAAACAATTATGGCAGATGCGAACATTCAGGGCGTGAATCTTGGCACCGGCCCAACTAAAATACTAGCCTATGCTGATGATGTTGCAATTGTATGTTCGTCTAAGCGAGAACTGGAGCTTGGAGTAAAACATTTAATGGATTTTTACAACGGATCAGGGGCAGTCATGAATATGGCAGAATCGACTGGGTCTTGGCTGGGCCCATGGTCCACAAACTTGAAAGGTATTTGGGCGTGAATTGGTCGTGTTCAGTCTCTAATATCTTGGCAGTGAACTCGAAACTTCATCACTCAGCACCGGCCGAGAAGGCATTCATTTGAACAAGGTACACGGAAAGATGAGCGAATTGCACGGAAGGTATCTCTCGTTCTTTAACAGGTCCTTTGTTTGCAACTCTGTATTTTCTTCGAGTGTATGGTATGCTGCACAGGTAATGCTGTCCTTTCAAGCAGATGTTCACAAGTTTCACAGGATTCGTGCAACGTTTATCTGGCAGTCTTTGTTTGAACAAATGCGCCGAACTAATTTGTTTCTGAGCCTTTCCAAAGCAAGTATGGGACTCGTTAACCTAGACCTAAAGATTAAAGTTAATCGGTTTTTGTTTTTTCGGGACCAAATCTATCCGGTTCTGGCAAGATCCTTGAAGTGCATAGGGGGCCGATACCTGTCGGCCTGGAAAGTGAGTACGGAAGAAGCCACAAAAAGGGCTCCCGTACTTAGGTTTTACAAAGAGATCAAAAACGCTATTAATTTTTTTCAATCACGATTTTCTTGGGATTACCTAACCCAGGTGAATAGGAAAAATTTGTATTGGGAAACAATTGACCTGGTTAAACCGCCACCTATGTAGCTTTCTCCGTCGGAAAGCCTAGAAGGGTCTACAGTGTTTAAAAATCTGCGTAAATACCCGGTAAAAACATGCATAAAAGATTTCTTTGTAAAATTTCATACAGAAGTGTTGCCTGTTAAGACTTGGCTCGAGAACAAAGGGTGCCCTTGGGCGGGGTCTGCCAATAGTGCTCTATGTCCTTTCGAGGAGAGCTTGCACCATGTATTCACGTACTGCACAAATGCTGAAATATTTTGGTCGGAACTCCGTCATGCTTTTAACTTTGATGAGGCCCAACCGGATTGGGGCACTATAAAATTTCTTCATGTTGCAGCTGGTGAAAACCAAAAGTGCGTAGAGGTGGTATTTTTGCTCGGTATGCATGCGATTTGGAGATCCGGTACGGAGCACCAGCTTGTAATTCGTACGGGATCACAAGCTGGTTGTAGCTTGTTTTCCTTACGGGATCTCCAAAAGGCTTCGACAAAATGGCTCCAAGCCGGCTTAAGCCGGCCTGGAGCCATTTTGTCGAAGCCTTTGCTTCGACGGCGGCGGCGCCGGCTTTGCAACGGCTTTGCAACGGCGGTGGCGGCGACGGCGACGGCTTTGCAACGGCGGGCATCTGGCTCGCTCCGCTGGGACGTGCCAGATGCCCGCCGTTGATTTGGCACGTAAAACTCCCAAATTTGGCGAATGCAGAACATTGAACAAGACGTTTGCAGAAGGCATGCTCACACAGTAATGTTGAAGCCAACCGCTATTAAAAACCAATAAGAATGCGTTATCGGCGCTTGCGGCCCACCAGTAGCAAGCGATATCCATGAAAAACATGGTGGTGTCCGGCAGCTGCCGGCAGCCGAGTCGACACGAATCTTTGAAGTTCCCTGCTGGCCCGCGCGAATCTCGCTGCTCGTACGGTTCCAACATTGGAAAGACCGGCATCCTGGTTCTGAAGTGCTCCCGAAGAAGACGTATATTGTCCCTTGCCACATTGAAGAAACATAGCGGTGAAAACAACGGATGTTCATTGACTACTGCTAGCAACTTTTTATGCAAAAGTATGAGAAAACAACCTCGCGGCCGTGACTCTAAGAATGTCTCAAATATGTTTGAGGGTCCGACACGTGCGGCAATAAGAGAAGAGACAAGAAAGGTAAATACAGTTTAAAAAATATTTATAATCCTAAGGACAGCGGCGGCACAACCGCCAGGCGCTATCTCTAAACAGTGCCAGCTCAGCTAAACGTGACGCTACACAATGTCGCGACAGGCTACACGATGTCCGCATTAACCCTTCCTACAGTAGCGGCAGGAATTGGAAGAACAGAATTCTTCGATACGCCGGCGAAACCCTCCAAAGCAAGAACGGCAACATGGGCATCCCCTTCCCCCGCTAGGCCGAGCCGTACCGCAAACGAGAGAACATTCTGATACAATAAGGAGCAGAAAGTACCTTTCATGTGAATATATCCAACCACTGTCAACGTAAACGTCATCTCATGGTAATCCTTGGATTGTTGAATGCAGAAACATTTCGTAGAAGCACATTTCAGTGACGACTCAACGACGCGGACGAACGGGGACAAACAAACAACATGGCTGACTGTTCCCGTCTTGCTGCGGGCCTCTGACAGGCCCACCGCAACACACCGCAGACATTTCTGCATTCAAAGTCTAACCGGGTCCAACTTTCTTGAGGCGTGTTGCGGTGCGGCAACCGTCGTTTCGTTGCTGGGCGACTAATTTCTCCAACCGACCACAAGCGCGCTGGTCCGCTTTCGACTGTAGTCAACCGCACATGTGTTAATCTAGCCTAACTCTAGGCGCAAGGACGCGCAACGCTTCCTAGAAACTCCTTTGGCGCAGACAATGCAAAGGGTAACCAGGCACAAATTTCGGGGACAAGGCGAACAACTTCCGGTGGCTTCACGTTCACGTGTTCGATGTGCTATCCAGCCCCCTAGCATAGATGTCAGTGATGCTGACTAATCACAGCAAGAGACCGGCTGAGTACTGTAGCTAGATCATATCATGTCAACCTCCTTTTTTAGCCTCTCATCAAGGGCATTCGAACTGAGACCATGCGCATGTTTCAGATATGATTTTAGACATCGCAGTAATCTTGACTGGCATCTGCCAAAACTACAGCGACGTACAAAATGGCAACATTGGCAACCTGAACAAAATAGTTGAGTGGAGCCATTCTTTTGGAGGCTAAAAAAGCAATGTGTAACATTTTCTCATTCATTCTTACAGAAGTACTGACTACGTTTGTTGTCCGTGTCGAAGTCCTCTGCGGAGTGGCTGCGATGACTTTTAATATGTATCTACTTCTTCTCCTTGCCAACTTCGTCCGCTCCCTGTGGCCACTCTGGGCCCATTCGGCCTTCGTCTTTGAGAGAGGCAATAGAAAGCTGGTCAGCTTTGTGTCTGCAACGAAGGGACTGTCCCAAAAGGTTGTGCAGCGGGTTGTAATGGCCTAGGAGCTGGAGCTTTTGCTGTCTACGCATCAATTGCCCAAGAGGGAAGAACTCGTGTGCCAGGGCTTTCTTGGTTACATGCCTATCCTGAACGACTCCCGGGTGGATGACACAACCATGCTGGGCTGTGGGAGACCGACCATCGTCAGCACCAGTTATGAGGGTTGCCCTCCAGGTGCACTGTGGTGCTTTTGAAGACATGTTACAGAGTATCAATGGTGTGTAGTCATTTTTCCGGTGTACCACAGCAGTGCATACACTAGAGCCACCCGAAGTGACACTGCTGTTCTGCCAACACGTGACGGCAGTTAGTTAAAGATCACAAACATCTTAGAAATGGTCTCTGCAAGCGGTCCTTGCTGCGTGTTCTTCTTTGCAGAAGTGTGGTCTTGAGGGAATCGCAGTACCTTCCACAGCATATCAAGTAGTGCTCTTTGTCTGATATCAGCATTGTGTGCTGTGTTGAAGCTTGTAGCATTAACATCAGCGGTGTTTATATTGAACTTTTGCCAGAGAGCACATCATTCATCTGTGATCTCCCAAATGTGATAGTACGCGACTCGTTTAATTCCATAGCTTGTTTTCTTTAGCTGCAACAAATTAGGTTGTCACGAATAGTAACTGGTTTGCAGCAAAGGTATATTTGTTTCTTGAAACCATTTTGCCTACTGTTGGGCACTGCAATATAATATCCGCCGTATCTCAGCCTGGTGCGACAGATGGGACATGAAGTTAAACATAAATAAATGTAATCACGTACGCTTTACGCGTAAGCGCAAGCCTATCTTATTTACTTATGACATCAGCGGAAATTCTTTGGCGACAGTGTCAAATGTAAAATACCTTGGTGTATATTTTTCAGAAAACCTTACCTGGATAAAACACGTAGACTACATAACCGCAAAAGCAACTTCGATGCTTTACTTTATTAAAAAAACTTCAGAGACTGCGCTAGGAACATTAAAAGCGCATTACAGGTTACATATATTAGACCTTTCTTAGAATACCCAAGTGTTTCTTGGGACCCCAGCCAGCATACCTTGTGAACCAACTGGAGAAAGTACAAAATAGAGCAGCTAGGTTTATAGCAAGTAATTACAATTTTAGATCGAGTATTATTCAGCTAAAAAAAGAACTGCATTTAGTCTCATTGGCCCACAGAAGGGAGTGCATGCGCGTATCATAGCATATTTCATAATTACCTCGGCATAAATAAAGCTAACTGCATGCTGCCTCCCCACTTCACATCACGAAGAAGAGATCACTCAAAAAAGTGAGAGAGTACCACTGTAGGACGGATGTATCTAAAACTTCTTTTTCCCCTCTACAACAACCGACTGGAACTCTGCACCGGAAGATACAATCAACATCACATCTACAACTTTGTTCTTCGATAATGTCTTAAATGCTGACTTTCTCAACTGATTCGTGCGTTCTCATGCCCATGCCACTTTTCAACTTAGTAGCATGCACGTACTACAAATCTGTTTAGCGCACTCATGTTATCGTGCCCTGTGCTTTTGTACATTTGCTCATGTATGTGCATCCCTCCCACGCAATAATGCCTTAATTAGGTGCTGCAAGGTAACCCGAATAAATGAATAAATAAATAAATTTCTTGGCTGACGTGCAATGTTTTATCACAATATGTAGAGACATTAGTGAAAGGTATTGAAGGGGAAAAAAGCGATTTGAATGCTCTAAGACCGACATGTTTTTTTCCCTTCTATGAGCAGATTATTAAAGAAAGTAAATTTCACCGTTTTCTACTTTGCATTTTGTTGATGCAAATACTTGCAGTATCATACATAACCACCTAAGGGGGTGACAGTCTGGTGGTGAACAAAATGGAGAACAGCTTCATGTTTTTACTTTCGGTGCTGTGACTCATATCTGGTACACGGTTTTAAATTTATGACCGCTTTTCCCTCATGTGAGCCAGAACTCTGATTAAGCATGCATTTCAAGTTTTGGACATTATCCTCAGTGAGTGACAAGCTGCATGGTATTGCATATCATTCATAATTCAGTTTTACTACACTGTGATCAGCTGAATTTTTATCAGTACAGAATTTCTTTATTTATTCAAAGTCGCGACAAATTCGTTGCACGAATAAGTCACCCAATGGACAGCAATACATTCATTAGCGCTCTTGATCGTAGAATTCTGTGCCCGCAAAATATTTCCTAAACTGACGCTTCGAACAATTTACGAAATATTGAGCCCACAAAAATTATATAGTTTACTGTATGTATTTTATTGCCTCTTTATCATTCTTTATTTATTTATTTATTTGTGAATACTGTTCACCCCAAGTACGGGGCTTCAACAGGTGTTGGGTAAAGGAGAACACTCAAACATACAACATCAAGACTACAATACAGTACACGTCCAGCGACGTCTACTTCTAATAAAGGGGCTGAAATAAAACACACATTCAATATAATATCTAGCACTGAAAAAAATTAATTCTCAGCGCTCAACATCCACTACTTAGCAAAAAAAAAATATTGGAACTACTATGTATAATTCCAGCAATTACAGCAATAAAAATGCAAACATTGCAGTTTGTGTTTGTTTCTGTAATGTCGGGCCGATCATATAGTGAATTGTATTAAGTTAATGAGGTGTTATACCACCCCAACTAAACATATGGCATGCCAAGATGGTCGATCTAGTATAGGCACTAGATCGACCAAGATGGTCGATCTAGTGAAAGCACCATAATTTTAATTTAAGCTCGCTTTTTAATTTCCTTCTAAATTGGAACCATTTGAAGCTCCTGATTTAACAGCTGGGGTTGACATTAACACCTCAGAAGTTTACTATCTTTGAGGGTTGGTACAACATACTTAACAATGATGATGAAATTAGACCACAATGGCGAACTGAGTTATAGCTAGCTTCTATTAAGACGAATTATCAGGCCGAATATTCAGGGCCAGACTCGTCCTCTGTACACGTAGCAGAGCGCGTTGGATGGAGTACAGTTCACACGGAAATAATAAAAACACAAAAAATATACGAGGGACTGACAAACACAGTTCTTTTAAGATACATCTTTGAAATGTAGCAGGCAGCTTGAAAAAAAGGTGCACGAATTGAAATGTGACATGATGAAATGGGACTTGGACAGCACAAACAAGGCTCTAAATAAGGAATTAGGTACACGTAGCAGAGCGCGTTGGATGGAGTACAAAGTACAGTACAAGTACAGTTTCTGTGTTTTTATTCTTTCCGTGTGAACTGTACTCCATCCAACGCGCTCTGCTACGTGTACTTAATTCTTTATTTAGAGCCTTGTCTGTGTTGTCCAAGTCCCATTTCATCATGTCACATTTCAATTCGTGCACCTTTTTCCAAGCTGCCTGCTTCATTTCAAAGATATATCTTGAAAGAACTGTGTGTGTCTGTCCCTCATGTATATTTTTGTGTTTTTATTCTATCCGTGTGAACTGTTGTCCTCTGTACTTTGGTTAATATTTTGGTCTAGCTGATGCTGCTTTAACTGATTACCAGAGCCATCAGTGTGACTTACAGATAGACAAGCTTAGATATATCTCAGCTATACTAGTACCACCAGCTCAAAACCAGCTCGACCAGCTTGTGCCAGCTTCAGCACCAGCTCGAACCAGCTTCAGTACCCAGCTCGAACCACCACAAGTACCAGCTTGCCCAACTGCAGGCCAGCTCGAACCAGCTTGACGAGCTCGGACCAGCTCGGACGAGCATGATTGGTGCAGATAGCCACTGACGATTGTCGGAGGTGCGAGCTGGGCCAAAACGCTTTGAATCAACAGGTTGCCCGCACATCTCCTTCTCCCAGAAACAAAATAAGGAACGTCTTAGAAAGCCTTGGGGGCCTTGCTTCTGGGTCAGCAAGGGTCTTCGCAGATAGGCGAGCACGGGTCCGACGTCAGTATCTTCCGGAGAGCAATTATGCGGCTGTGGTGGGTCTGATGATGGCAGCTGCGTCGCCGCCACTACGGGTTTGGCATGAGAAATATAAATTAAAACAACATGCACGCCATGGCGCGACAGGAATAAGTGGCCGCGGACACGAACGATGCCTGTTCCACTGTGCATACGGGAGCATGGCTACTTTCTATTCTCCCCGCAAAAATCCGCCGAAGAGGGAATGAACATAATGCACTTAGAGCTCCTGCTACTCCCGGTCGTCTTCACCGTCGTCTCAAGATGCATCTTGGCAGAGACGGTGTGGAATCTTCCGAGAGGCGGTCCGGATTGTCGCCATCTGGAACCTGCGACACATCTACCTCCTCGAGTTCATAGAAAGCTTTTAGGTTGAGGGTTGGGCGTACATTACTGAGGAAACACTGGGAAACAGTAACTGTCTCTGACTGACGCTTCATTTAGGCGACTGTAATCAAGACAGAGCCTTGCTGTGCCGTCCTCTCTTTGGCTCAACGACCACCCGAGGGAAGCACATGGGTTTTTTGACAGACTTACTGCGCCTGTGTCGATCATATCTAATAGCGCCGCATCAAGAAGTTGGCGCTGTGTCTCGAGTTGCACCTCCGGGGGAGGGGTGGGGATGCATCCTTGGTTTCAATTAGGTGCCGTAGGAGATAGATTCTCCAAGGTCTTTTCCGAGGACATCGGAGGCAGGTGCTGGAGCTGCTTCTTTTGGTGGTTTTCACCGGAACACTTTTCCATGGCCTTGAGCGCGTTGTCTAGAAGGAATGACACCTGCCTGTCAAGTTTAACAGAAACGCTTTGCCGCGAATGCAATCCTTCCAGCGTTTGAACCTAGAGCTTCTGACCAAAAAATTAAATAAAATACGAATTCGTTTTACGGTGAAGCGAGAGCGACTTGCCGCGAGAGTAAAGCATTCTTCGTGAGGAAAAAATGGTATTACATCCGGTTTCTCGAATCATCGCTAAAAGAAATACGTCAAGTACGATTGACGCCGCGCACACGAAAATAAAAATTATTACGCGGATTTCAACCACGCAGTTTTAAAAATAATCTGACTTTTAAGTGTATACGTGAATATAATTTGACTCGCCTTTCTTGAACGAATCATTTATATTTGACCATAATATATTTAATCAAAATTCATCTTCCTCTTTTTGGCATAGTCAAGACACATAATGAGCAGCGTGTTTTTAGCTGCACTGTGTATTTGTTTATGTGAGTTTATAAACCCGTTCGTACGTAAAATATGTCCGATGGTTACTTGGTCAAGCACGTGGTGTCAAAGTGTCGCGTCGTGGTGTCGCATTACCTCACGTTATGTGACATAGTGTAGAGTGACGTCATAGTATCTTGGCATCGTAATTTTTAGTGTCACAACATAGTTTGAAGTCACGTGCGTTGTGTAGTATAGCGTGACATTGTAACATGGTTAGTAGCACGTGATGACGTTATAAAGTGACGCAGTCACCCCTCGCTGGTAATGTCACGTGACCATCGTGAGCTAAATTTGGTGGGCGATACCTCGCCAATCAAATTTAGCAATTCTGCACTGTTAACGACCCTCTCGCAAAGATGAATGGGTTCAGTGGAAGCGAGTGCCGACTTTACTTCATGCAATGCAGAGATGCACCAGTTTGTCATAGGGTCATGAAAATCGAAACCATGCTTCTCCTCTCTATGGTAGAAAAAAGTTCCCATGAGCAGTGGACAAAGTGTTGCATGCAGGGATTTTCGGAACAAGTCGATCTGGAACCGTCCAAGGGTGAAACATGGGCTAGTTTGTGATTCATAGTTTCCAAAAAGTGTAACTAGACACGGACAAGGAAGATAGACAGAGACGTAGCATTGTCTCTGTCTATCTTCCTTGTCCGTGTCTCGCAGCGCTTTTTAAATACTATGAAACTTCCCACTTTTGCCACAAACTAGTTTTGTTTTGCTCCCTCTCTGATGGTGCTTTTGGATAGTTTTATTGTTTACCGTTGTGCGTGTTTTCGTGTACCTCGTCGTGCGAATCACTGTTTTTTCGGCAATATATTTCTTGTACATTTTGAAGAGGGGGCGCTCTAGTTTCATTCAATTTATCTGAACCTCCTGCACCGGTGTAGAAAACTGTAAGGAGGTGTACTTTAGCTCCTAGCACAATGCACATATTAAAAGTACACAGCCCTGCACTTTTCTGCACCGGTGGAGGAGGTAAATGGAACGAATCTACTCACTCTCTTCAACGAGAGAGCCTGTCAGATGTGCTGAGGCTGCACCTTCTATCCTACTCTATGTGGATATTTCGCAGCAACCTAGGCTGTGGTTTGTGGGAGAAAAATTGCGGGAGATAAAAACCGTATACATCTGTTATAAAAGTAAGGCATTTTCCAACTTTAAGTATTTATTACTTTCTCATAGGTAAACTCGCATAATTTGTACAAGAGGGAGCCAAAGCTGTATTTCGACAGCTCTGGCATTAACACCTGAAAGCCATGTATGTTGATGCTGTCCGACATTTGTCTACACAGTCTCCTGCTCCAAGCAGCTGATCAACATCTGCGCTCAAAGAATCCTCTTAACGATTTTGTTGAGATAGCGCAAGAGCAATAAATAAAGACATTTTGAAAGAGTCGTCGGTATTTTTGCTTGAAAGCGCTTGTACGAGCAATACCACCGAGACGGTTCTGTATCTGCGGCACGGGTGGCGCACGAAATGAACCAAGCCCGAAACACCAGTGTAAAAATCCCCGCTGCAACTTCCCCGCATTATCTCCCCTGTCTTCAAAATTCTCAGCTTTCAGAACCCCTTTTCCCTGATCCCCTTATCAGTTCCACCGGCTTTTTCCCCAAGTCCCGTTAAGGGGTAACCAAACTGGTGGCGTGGTTCGTAAACGGCTGTCTGCTCCGTCAAAAAAAGCAAAAAAAAAAACAGGGTCTTTCTTTTCGTTTTTGTGTTTGAACATGACAACACGCCGTCGCGAGCCGTGGTGGTTGGAGAGGGGAAACGTCGCGACTTCCCTACCGGCCCACCTATGGAAATGCCTCTGCCCATGTGCTCGGTGCGTGAATTCGCTCGGGCGTTGGGCGACGCCGCAACGCCCGACTCTGGATCCACGCAAGCCTTGCGCCTTGCCGAAGCCTTAACCTCCTCTCCACCCTGTTCTTGAATGTGATTGGAGCAATCCAGTAGCTTTGTCATGGAACAGTCAGGAGAACGGACGCCGTAGTTTGCTGGAACGAGTCGTGGCAGGGAGTGAAGTCTCCCCGGCTTTGCCATGAACTTTCTCCGGCTCGCCACGGCCACAGCGCCGGTTTGCATTCCCCTTTACGGGACGAAGGACTAAAGGGAAACTACCAACGCAGCTACTTACCCTAGAAAAACAGGAGTTTCCAGAGAAAAAAAATGGCAGAACAATTTAACACTAAAGAAGCGCAGCCTAGAGTTCATCTATACAGAAAAACCTCGAGAACCTTGGGTGTCTTTTGAGAGCGGTGAAAACATTGCTATCTAAGATGTTGAGGTCGAAGGGTTTGACGCACTTAAAATAGTTTCAACAGTGAATGTTTCCCAGTCAAGGTCAAGATTCACGACGTGGAGGTCGACTAATAACAGAGGTGCATTAACAAATTCACCTCTGCTAGTGCATGAACAAATGCCAAAAAAGGTATTGTTCACAACATAAAAATGAAGGTTATAAAGTAACACTCCTAATTTTAGTAATAACTGATAGAAAATTACGAGTTCAAATGACCACGCATCCAATATTTTCGGCGCCGAAACGTCTGTGCGCCGACATGTATTACAATAAAAAAGAATAACAATCCCAGCACAGAAATGTCTGTGCACCGCCAAACAACCTAACCGAACCATCCGCCTGTGCATAGAGGGGAATGGGGCACGGGGATGTTGACACTCGTGGTAAGCAAGACGCGGGTTTTGAAAGCTGAGATTTCGACACTCGGGAAAATCGCACGGGGCGTTTGGGACGGGGAAACTGACATGGGGGGACCCGTGCACCAACCGAAAGATAAAGTGGATGACACAGGAGCAGCGACAAGACTCACCACTCGGGAAAACAAAGCATGAAAATGCGGAACTCGTGATCAGAGCAAAGTAAAAGGGAAGGCGAAGGCAGTGTTTCGAAGCCTTAGTTTCGGATGAGTACGGAAATTGTACATACGTCTCTTGAATACTAGAGTCTAATAAATACTGAGCACGAATACATTGCCGCACGAAAACCATGAAAGATAGAATGACGAATCCTGCAATTTTTTTGTTACTGATGGAGATAGCGGATAGTCGTGATTGTTTTCTTTTTTGTATCTTGAGTTTGTTTCCTTGAATTATACTACTAAACGTAATATCTATTGCAGAAAGTTACCATTAGTGAGTCTATATGATATGTTTTCCTCTCCTTTCTTGTCCCCAACCCTACTCCCTCTTCTTTGCGAAGTAGAAAATAAACTTATAAGCAGGTTGACCTCTTCGTGACTGTAAATAAAAAACTATTCTCTTTGTTTTAATAAAATTCGGCAAGGTTATTTTATTGTCACTTTCAATTTGTTCAGTCAGCGAAACCATTGGCACTGTTGGCAACGTAAGCAATGGTGGCCAGTTGTTTGGTTGTTTGCACCACGACTGAGTGTCTGTGTGTTATTCGCGTTGAGGTTAAGCTGATATTTGATACTGTGATCTGCGCCGAAAGGTTTAATTTTTTCTTCCGCATTCAGTGCGGGATTTTATCTCAAAATTGTGGCGACATGTTTTGGCTATTCGCACTTAAACTCTGGTTTAAAAAAGTTGGATTTGATACAGGCCCATGTCCGTCTTATAGCACGAAGCACTAGCGGATGCAAGGTACTATAATGCAAAATATTCTGCTTAATTGGTTAGGCAAGGCCGTCAATTCTACTGCTACTGGTCTACAGATAAAAACCTTCTATTGTCATTTCGGATATTCTGGCCGCACTGATGCTATCGTAGAAGCAGAAACCAGTAGGAGGAAGGCTTCACGAAACGTCAGATGCATTTCTGGACCTTCTGCCTGGTTTCGGGCTTTGTCCAAAAGCAGAAGCAGGCGACAGTACGTAATCTAACCGATTGTTTTGTGTACCCAGTCGAAATTCCACCAGACAAGCGACTGTGCAGGTTGACGTATTATCGGACACGATCATTATTGTCCCACTTGTTTATAGTCGTCAAACTTTTTAATCGATTAACATGTATGCTTAAGCTGCGTGGCATCGACAGTTGTTAACTCAGACGATAAAGTAAAATGTTGACCAGCCATGATGTCCTCGGAACATGTGTTCCACAGATGTCCAAGAAAGAGCAAATTAAAAGTGGTATACAATTTTAATCCAAGCAGGGGAAATCACTCGTTTAGATGTGATAAGACAGTGGTAATGTGCAATATCAATCAGGGTTGTTCGCATTCTGCTCCAGGTGCTTTCAAAAAGTGATTTGAAGGTATTCACTGGACGCCATATTTGAGGGCAATGTTTAGTGCACATGCTCAGACCGAGCTCACATTTTTAGGTTGCTAAGACTGGCAATCTTGATGGTGCGGTATGCATATGGCAATAAAACAAACTGGAAGCTCTCTGTCAGCCCACGCTCAGCGTTCGCACACCCAGCTATGACTGCCAGTGAATGCTCCCTATACACGAACTCAGCTCTGTTACGTCACGGCGCACTTCCGGTATGGGGCTGTGGGTGGAAGTCACCATTCGTCCCGCATGGTGACTTCCGCCCACAGCCCCATACCATCCCCGTGTTATTTTGGAAGAAACCGCGGAAACGCCTGCCCTCTCGTCAAAACGCCGCGACTGGGGCTCTACCGAGAGTCGGGAAAGGTTTGAAGGTCAGTTTCCATGTGTTTTCTGTCTTCTCGGGTCGTTCGAGAACGCTGATAGCTGCCGTGACATATAAAAACCAGACGCCGTCGGACCACAATTGCTGTGACGGGAAGCACTTAGGGTTGAATTTATGGATACTTGGGGTCATCAGATTTATTTGCTTTGTTCCAACCTGAGCGAGGGAAAACCGCCAAGTTGTAGAGACCACCTGCGGACTACGTTCAGTGCGTCTTCAAGTTCAAACGGCTGCCTGATCGCTCGAAATGTCGTCTGCGCTTTCAAACGTTTCTGCTTGTCGACTGCTGGTTCAAACGATAGCGGCCCGTAGACCGAAAGGTGACACTGTAACTGCAATTACAAGTAAGTGCAGGTCTTAAAAGACTCCCAAGTTTAAAGGTGGGTTGGGGTAAGTAGGCTCGGTGTAAATAGTAGATACAAGGAGATGTTCATCATGGTTTTCCAGTGGCCATCACCGACTTGTTATGCCGATTAACTCGATTCAATTCTGCTTACGATTTTCGGTACCGACGTGGACCTTCTCAGCTGCGGTTCACGCTTTTGCAGCCCAAGCGAAGTCGCGACTGAAGATTGCGACCGGAATTTCATCGTGCGAATCAGGCATTTAGCGTCAATTCTACGGCGTCCACGCGGAAAGAATCGCCGCACGTCACATTTTTCACGCGAAGTTTTGCAGTGTAACGAACCTCGTTAATTTCGCTGAGGCCGCTAAAGTTGTCAGACATTGCTATAGGAAGACGTAGAATCAACGATTCCAACGCGAAAAAGAGCAAGGGGACTCACACCGACGCCGACATCACCTTCCCATGGTTTGTTTATGGGCGACGGCAAGCTACTCGCCCACACTCCATCGCTCATGCGCGGCACCGGTTGTTTACGCTAGGGGCGCTGGGGTTTGTTTGTAAACATGAGTTGGTCTATATTGCGCAACTAAATTATAGTAAAATATTAACCCAAACTGCCAATTTCCCTTCCCTTTCCTCCCAGGACGAGAAGTGCAGTGCATATCTTTCGGATGCCGAGCCTCCAGCACAAACACACTCGGAACTTCATGTCTCGCCTCGGGCAGTTTCATGAACTGTCAAATTGTTTTGAGCTTAAGAGGAAACCGAGCTCCAACTCAAAGCTATGCCCTACCATGGCACGAGGTAACTTTCGTCTTAAAACCTAAATAAACCATTCCAGTAACGTCCCTTAAAACTGCACGTTCGTTGAAAAGTACTGACAACTAACACGCGTGATGTATAGCACCATTTACGGGAAGAATTTGCTTCCTTAAAACTACGTCATACCAGTCAGTGCCGCAAAGATTGTCACTACTGCGAAAAGACACGTCATTTATCCAGGAACTTTATATTCCGGAAATTTGCAGCCCCCCACCGGCCTTAAATGCGCAAACAAGTGTGTTTTGGTTTCGCATTTCGCAGTTTTAGAACGGAAAGAATGTAAGTCGATAAGAAAACAGGATATGTATCGGCTTTCTAATGTGTCCTCACCATTTTTTGTGTCCTGATCTCGTAATACTGAGGGAGAATTAGTCGTAACACTGTACGCGCTCATTATTGCGAGTTCAGAGCACGAAAAATGGGGCGGGAACACATCCCCCCAAAAAAGTTTTGAAGTATAAAAGGACTTGCCGAAATAAAAAAAAACACTTGACGTATGAAGCTGCAGCCTCCATCAGACACGTCTTTTGCGGGTGCAGTCAAACAGAAGCTTCGTTTTTCATTTTCTTAGAAAAAACGAAACAAAAACAAGTGGTTTAATAATACTGTCACGAATGAAGAGGTAATGAAACAAAACATAATTGAGGAAACTAAACGTTTAATGGGGCGAACTTGTGCCTAAAACAAAAAGGAAAAATATAAGAACAGAGCGTGACGGGCGTCGAAGGCGGCGAAACAGCAGAATCGAACGCTGAGACGAAACTGACTTTGGCAAGCCACCCGAAGCCCCTTATGGACCCGCGTGGGCTCCTGGAATGATCGGCGTAGAAGGTTCGACGCGTAGAAGATTCGGATCTCGAACAATCAACAGGATTCTCGAATTTACCAGAACTCTAAATTGCAGGAATAAACGAAAGATCCGTCGCTCCCACAAATCGAACCCTGGCTTTACGCGTGGGAGGCAAGCACAATAACCCTTAGGCCACGCGCGCGCTGCCTACTTGGCCAACTGCTCGCGCGGCATTACTGCACCCTTTAAAAAGTGCATCGCCCCGATGCAACATAAAACAGAACAAAGCAAATAAAAAGAACGGTAAACTTGTCATTTGGAACATTGGAGTAATTTGGAACACATAAATTCCACAGTCCTATCGAACGTGGTACGGCCTCAAGCGCACGACGTGGACGACTTCAGGTCGCGGTGGGCGGCGTGATGATGTCCTTATTTCGTCGGGCATCGCCTCGCAGCTCAGATCTCCAAGTCGACGAAGTACCTTGTAGGGTCCGAAATGCCGTTTTAGGAGTTTCTTGCTGAGGCCACCGCGGCGAATCGGAGTCCAGACCCATACCCTGTCTCCTGGCTGGAAGTGGACTTCCCGACGACAAAGGTTGTAGCGGCCAGTGTCGACACGTTATTGGCCTTTAATCCGGAGTCTGGCGAGCTGACGGACCTCTTCTTCCAGTTGGGCAACCACCTGGGCGTCGTCGCTTCCGTCGACAGACGGTTCGTAGGGTAACATCGCGTCCACAATTGTCGTTACTTTGTGACCATGAACCAGTTGGAAGGGTGTCACCCCGTTGTCTCTTGCACGGACGTGTTGTAGGCAAATGTGACGTACGGCAACACCTCGTCCCACGTCTTGTGCTCCACGTCGACGTACATGGAGATCATGTCGGCGATGGTCATGTTGAGTCTCTCCGTCAGCCCGCTGGTCTGCGGGTGGTACGCCATGGTGCGACGATGGCTGGTGTGGCTGAGACGAAGGACTTCTTGCGTCAGCTGGGCCATGAATGATGATACACGGTCTGAGATCAGGACTTCAGGAGTGCCGTGCTGGAGGGACGATGGACTCGATGAAAAGCTTGGCAACTTCCACTGCAGTCCCTGAAGAAAGGGCTTTCGTTTCGGCGTATCGCATGAGACAATCTGTGGCGACGATGATCCAGCGGTTCGCCAACGTCGACGGCGGAAAAAACCAAGTAGGTTGCGGGCATCTAAGTACGATTC
>JAZHYW010036579.1:0-28286 GCA_037355805.1 Ixodes ricinus
TTATCGTATGGCACGCAAATACATTCTGTTCTTATAAACCTGGTGAGTTTTATTAGGCCTCCCTTGTTCTAAATACTTACGAAATCAAACATGAATCCCTGAGCGAACGACTCAAATTGTTGCAGAGGGCATACTTCAATTAACAGGATGAAAGGCGCGAACAAAACAGGACGAAAAAAGACACACGTACGACACGCCTTTTAACCTTTTAATCGATATGAACGAACTGGCCCCAACCAAAGCTTTATGGCATACTTCAATAATGCCGTCAGTGTTCCTCATGCGTTCGTCGTTTGCAGCAGGCACCTCGAGACGTCTAAAGGACCGGAAGTTGTCGTCCGAAATATTTAAGAAATAGGTGATTCTCGGTAAACATCTCTCGTGGTAAGTATGAAATGTTGGCTTTATATATATTTTATCTTTAGGCGTTTAAATTGCCCTTCAACGTTTTTACCGATCGCTCTTTCAGAGTGAAATCTCCTCCCGTGTATTATTTTATAACAACGCCCCAACAAACATTTCGTTTAGAGTGGTGACGTCACGCTTAAGGGGTCAATTTCCCGTCGTCCTCGACCGCGAAAGCGAGTTCGTCACCACGTGGCCCTCCACGATAAACAGCCTGGGGCATTCAAAACACACGGCGTACACCACCGTGTTGTGGGCCGCTGCTCGAGCGGACGCACAGAGCGATCGAACGATCGGTCGGATCGGCGTAAAAAGAATAATATGAGCAAACATAACGCAAATAGAAGCGGGAAAGCGATGGTGGTACAAAAGAGCGTTTAGTCTTTGGCCTATAGACCCTTTACCAAATTCACTAGCCGATTCGTCCCCTTTTCTTATTTATATTACCCTTGACGCGTCCCAAGTGAGCGCGCCGGGTGACTGAAGACAAATTTAGAAGCCGCCCTCTTGCCCGGCCCGGACTGCTCGTGCGTTCCTGTCTGGTGCCTGTGACGAGATTGTCGAGCCTTCACCCAGTCCAGCCAGCCACCACCAACTCGCTCTTTGTCCTATTACTTAACGTCTGCATTTAATGTAAATATACTTTCCCAATTCCTCTCCAAGACTCGGTCCTCACGCCTTACAGTAGGAACCACTGCACAATGGCGGAGCAACTGCATCGAGGAACGTGCAAGTCCTTCCATAAGACGGCGAACGTCGGACCGGGGCCAACACTACGATCCGACGAGCCCATCAAAGAACGTCAAAAGCGCAACGTCACTGCGCTCATCACCTTTCTGTGGCAGTGTTGTTGTTTTTATGTGCGGCGGGCGTTGAGGTTTTCAGTTCGCTAATGTGTAAGGATTCCACAGCTGCCAATAAAAGGCAGTATTTCGAGAGGGGTCTATGCTTCGTTTTACTGTAACTTCAGACGCATTCGACGCTACGGGGTAATGCGACAAATCAAAGTGTGTGAAAAGGGCAAGTCACAGGGTCGTTCTTGTACATAGTTTGTTCAGCGATAATGAAACATGTATGACACTTGACCAACACCATGACGTTGCACTTCTGACGAAGTCCTATAAGTCCCATCGGGCCCAGGCGTCGGTTTCGTCTCAACTTAACGTGAAGCGAAGTATAGCCACAGTTGACGGGGCTGTGTGATGCGCAACGTCAGGGACGGGAGCACCCTCTTCCCGTGATCACGTAAGGTTTCGCTTTCATATATTGCCTTTTTTAGCAGGAGTGGAAACGCAAAAAGCTACCGATGCCAAAAACGACCAATCAACACAGGACCGTCACGAGTGATGCGTCATCTGTCGCCTGTACATCGCGTACTTATTGATTGGTTTTGAATCACAACGGAACGCTGATGCAGACCTCCTGTCTAGTATGGGCCCCGTGCTTCTCTCCGGTAGACAGACGGGCAGTGATGAAGCAGCTCTAACTAAATTACCGCAATGAGATTAATGTTCGCGTTAATTAATTTAGTCAAATAATATTTTTATGTTGTTTATTTAGAAATGTAATGAACAACTTTGAAGAAGGAAACCTGAGGACATATTGATTGCCTATCATAATATGTTTGGCCCTAAACGGGATGATGACAATTTCTAAACTTTAGCAATAAAAGAAGAACATTTGTTTGCAAGGTCAAATATCAAGAAAGATAAAGGGAAAAAACATCTCAGCAAATTAAATGAGCCTCATATGTGCGCAATACCACGTTCGTGGAGCGCGACCGACGCAAAATGTCTAGCTCGGAAGAAAAAGCAGATGTAGAACGCCTGTTTTGTAAACACACTGCTGCAAGGCCACGCCTTACAAAGCTTACGCCGGAAGCAATATACGGCGCCACCTCATCAGAACAACACAAAGCGGCAATGGCAAGGCCACACCAACAGTGAGCTCAACATATCTTATATACTGAGACACTTGGACATGCAGGTTCCCTGGCTTGCTTTTCTTTTGTCAAGCAAGGGGAAATTTTGAACCCTTGGCCGTAGCAATCAAAACAACAAACGACTTTAAAAAAGAAAAGTTGCTCACCTCCAATTCCAAGTCAATATTTCGGTATATTTCACATGTAACCTTAGCGTTGATAAATGTGCTTTTTTTTTTTTAGTCGGAAAAGACGTTGAGCATTACCTTGCTAAGCACGCATACTCGGCCGCTCTAAGAACTTTCTACGGCCAAAACAATCCATGCGGGAATCCGCAAGCAGCGGTGCGAGAATCAAAATCGAGTTGCCGTGTCATTTTACTCACGTGTGGTTGTTGTTCCTCCGAAAATGGTCATGCCTGATGGAATCTCAGAGGTGACACCATCATCGGTCAGCAAGGAGCCAGAAACATTCAACCCTGAGCCACTCGAAGATCCCGAACCACCCGGTAATTCTGTTGTTGTATCTGTTCCTGATTTGTGTATAGGAACGGTTTGAGGCACGGTTATTCTATATGACGCTTTTTAAACATACACAGTATTTAGCACGCTACAACAGTCTAGGAAAAAAGAATGTGTTGCACTAGCATACATCATGATGTAATTTGGTTGTTCATGATGTATGTGTGTGTTGGGGGTAGGGCTCACGTGTGAGGCGCTAGGGTGACTACATATTCCATGCGTATTTTAGCTCAACAGATTCTGCTGTCATCTCCATTTATCCACACACATCAGGACTGCTGAGTCCGGTCGCTGTAGTATCCGGCTGAGCATTGCTTAGTCCCACGTTCTATACCCACCGGGATTATTCCTGAATTTGTGTTATGTAATGTTTTTTCAGAATATTGATATTTTTGTAAATAATTATAACATATCTTATTGTTCGAGGGTGATGATATGAGCGTTATTTTTCTAAATAAATCATATTGTATAAACACACTATGCGTTACAAAGTACAATATGTCTCACACATTATTATCCTTGGAAAAACCTAAAGAACACGTACTGCCCAGGTGACATCAAGCCACAGTTGCCACAAACTCACTTAAAGGGCTGAATGTATGGCCAGACAATAGCAGCAACATGGTTACAAGCGACGTGCGCAACATGCAGTTCTCACATGCGAAACCTTTCCAAGTAAATCGCAAAAAAACAAACACGATAGGGGAGTCATGTTACTCAATTACTCTGCCGCATTATATACTTTCGAGACCGGCTATAACGAAGTCGATTAGAACGAAATCGCGGCTACTGCGAAGAAATCACGATTTCCTTTTCCTGTTTGTACTTTTCAATAAATATTTCTCTGTTTCTAGCGAAAGAAATTGAGCGGCTGCCGCTGATATAACAAAAAAATGTAATATTTAAGAAAAACATAACAAAATTTGAAATTTAGTAAGTCTTGTACCTGCCGCACTTTGCTCCCGCGGCCATGAAGCCACCCAAAACAGGCTGGAAAAGATGCTGGAAAATTCCGCGGCGGCAGCCTCTGCAACGTCGTCTGCTACCCGCTCCTTATCTGAGAAGCGGGTTTACCGCATCGCACGTGCAGAAGCCGTCGAGGCATGCCGAGAGAGACGGTGGAAGTGCAAGCCACTACCTTCCGGCAAAGCCCGTTCATGTTTTAAAAGTAGCGCAAGGTGAGTCGATGCACGAGACACGTGCAACGTGCCGCCCTTGGGAAGATCATGGCGGCGCAGCGCAGCCTGAGCTAGATTTCAGACGCCATGTTATTCCCATAAGTGGCGCGCGGCTCGTGTCTCGAGCAATTCCACAACAATGAATGGAGCCACTTTTCCAAGGATAGAAGATTGTTAGGTTCCAGCTGAGATGACGGAGCGAGCTTAGATTTAAGAGAGGGAGCAGGAAGAACGCCTGCATTTTTTTGTCGCGTGAAAAGTGTGGCGAGGAAACTGGGCGGAGAGGGGGACAGGTTGGCAGAAGGCGAACGCGTTTAAGTTTTGACTGCTTGAATGCGGGAGCTCGTTTTGCGAACGCAGCCCACAAACCACGTGAACCCGACTGAGCAGCTGCTCCCTCAATGAAATCTAAGCTCTCTATACCGATTACAAAGAAATTTGAGTGCGAACTCGGTGCCGTGCGCGCTTCTTTGTTTGCTTCGTGACCCGTGTCGGCGTCAGGTCGGTGCGGTCGCTCTTGCGCGAAAGTCTACTTCGCTCAAGCACCAATTCGGCGAATCATCGCCACTCAACAATGGAGAGTACCTGCACCGCGAGCACCAAGACGAGGACGTCAAAGGCAATCTCTTTCAGTCCAAACGTTCCAGCATCGACGGAGTGCGCCTAAACGTAAATAACGCCGTCCACCGCCGGCGTCCTCCGCGGGGCCGTCGCAACTGTTGACATGGTTCGTGCGCAGCAGGATCTTTTTTCGATCAGAGCTTCTCGCACTTGGCGAGAAGCGATCTAGCTCTGGACACGTGCAGAGAAGCCTCGACCAATTTCTGCGGGTGAGGTAAACATGTACGCGTAACAACCCGTGTTTTTTGTTTTTCATGTTATTTGTATGAGAGTTCATATA
Source organism: Ixodes ricinus (assembly GCA_037355805.1). Classification (NCBI taxonomy): domain Eukaryota; kingdom Metazoa; phylum Arthropoda; class Arachnida; order Ixodida; family Ixodidae; genus Ixodes; species Ixodes ricinus. The sequence goes on from JAZHYW010036579.1 coordinate 4,927, forward strand.
TAACAAACAAGCGGATATAGCGAAGTGATTTCTGATTCCCGTTGACTTTGCTATAACCGGTATCGACAGTGCCTGAAAGTTTAAACACATTCAGCTGTAGCTGTCCGTCTCCAATCTGACGAAAAATCGAGGTATGTTGCTTTGCCTGCGCCAAGTTTTAACTAATAGTATAATATAATCAAAAAATAACTTTTCAACACCCTTTAACAAGTGGTGTGGGAATAGTATTTCTAATCCAATACCGCTACGTCATTCATAGCTTTCACAGTGCTAGGCTGACCAGCGACTTGCCGTAAATTACCATAGCGCTGTGGTGGCGACCCTAGCGCTCAACTATGGGTCGCCCCTAGCACACCACTACCATTTACCCTTTGAATGTAAAGGTGTTGCATACAACACGGCCCTACTTTATAATTATAAATTATTAACGACTCAATAAGATGGGTGATGAAAGGATACAGGCACGGGCGCAAGGCTTTAGAACACAATTGTAGTGTCCTTAAGAAAAAAAACTGCCAATAAAATGCTTTCTTAAGTGCCTAAATGAAACAAAATTTGAAAAAAAAACTTAGGAGCGAACACTGGTTTTACCAATATTTACTCCGCCAGACGAAAATAAAGTGTAGAAGGTGGAGGTCGCAGACCGCTATACCCCGCCCTTTGCTTACATTCCTCTTATAGTGGAGAAATCATTGATGTGTGAAATATTTGTTGGAAAATTGTTTCTGCGCGCCATAATAGCCTTTGAATCTGCAAAATTTATATCGTTGCGAAAACATATAATCTACTGGGTGCATCAAGGAGTGGCCAGACTCTTTGAATCGACCGCAAAATTCAGTTTCTTAGCCTATCGCGCCACGACTTTGTGCAGCGTTGCCCACAGATAGTGCTTTTTCTTTTTTTGTAAAATTTGCAAAGAGCAAACTTACCTGAGGAAAAAGTAAAGAAAGAAAAAGGCTTAGCTCCTATGGAAATGCGGCAAAGCAAAATGTCTTCAAATGATACGGCGCCGTTTCGCACGGGAGACAAGAGATGGCGCAAGCGGTCGCGGTGCCAACTGCGCCAACGAACGAGCATACGGCGCTGAAAGCCGGCTTCTTTAGCAGACGGTCTTTTCGACTAAAAAGCGGCGCGCGTTTCGCGAGGGCCAGAGTGGCGACAGTCGCAGAAACATAAACAGGCACGGTAAGAACAAGGAACTGCAAAGCACACGACATCGGTACCCCGACAAAAACAGTCAAAATATTCCAACAAACCATTTTTCTAATCGATTATGTTCCATTCAATATGTTTTATCAGTAAGGATGATAAAATAATGCATTGGCAACTGATATCAGAAAAGCTCGCGCCGCTTTTGGGTCGAAAAGATTGTCTCGACTTCATAACGCGGGATACCCGAAACCCATGATGGCCTCCATCTGTGAAAAAATATGCCGCACCATCAAGACGAATAATTCTACGAGTCAACAAACAAACAAAAAAAACCTGACCACCTTTTGTAGTGATACCATATATTCACGGGGTTACCCATAAGTTTAAAAATGTAGCGAACCGGCAAAATGTGCAATCCTCTGCTCGGCACCTAAGAAGTCCTATTTAATATGCCGCAAAATTAATCAAGCACCAGGCACCGAACACAATACGCTCCCTGTGAAAAGGAAGTTATATATAACATACCGCTAACACGTGGGCGCTGCTACATCGAACAGACCGGTCGATGTATTAACGACCGAACACGCGAACATGCAGCAAACCTTAGGAACCTTTCGAGACCAGGAAATTTCGCTGCCCCTTGTCGGACATGCCTGTGTAAAGCAGAGCTCGACCATCTTCACTTAATAGGACACCAAAAAATCCAGGTTGCAAGGAGGTGTTAGAGGCCCTTGCTACAGACGAAGAAGATAACAAGGGCGTGAGCATCACTTTCAATTACCTTGCAAGCCAAAGACAAATCTCTTTCTAAACGCGCGCACTATCGTGGAGTAGTTGATAAAAATCATGAGAAAAAAATAAGAGCAAAAATTAGAGCAATGGGAAAGAAAAAGAAAAAGGGGGAATGGATATAAATAATAGATTAAGAAGAGATGTAATAAAACAGTTGGTAATCCAGCGGTCGGTTCGCCATTCTTTTTTCTCGTGTCATCTTCCTTCCCTTGTTCAGCTGGTTTCACCCAAAACTGTATATTACTGAAAACAAACTTAATAATATTAAGAAATGTTTTTTTTAATTTATATAAACGACAAAATTGTGTTGTTTTTACCCGTGGCTTATAGGTGCAGGGGGACAAAGTATACGGGGTCAGCGGTCGCAATAGGTAAAGAAGTAGCTAGAACTTGTCCGCTGTTATTTGGTACAAATAAAAAGCATGTTCTAATTAGAAACATGCTGCAGGGTATCATAAACCCCTCAGACATTCAACTATTGGGTGATTTGGAGTGAGTGCTTCTTTCTTCAGGGTTTCAAACGTACTTCTAAATTCGACACGTTGGCGCTTGTTTTTAGTTCATCATGATCCACTTCTCTACATCGCCATTATTGAGCCTGTAGCTAAAGATTTAAATGTAGGGCATATCCGCACTTCCCACGTTCTACAATTTTCTGATTTATTACCTTCTCGAAAACGCTCCACAAGTTTCAAATTGGAACATTATGCTTATTTAACGAAGTAACATGTTAATTAACAAATTTAAGTTACAAATCCGATTGATCGTGACAATCAAACATCCATATCATGTCTCACAGACTGTATACCTCATCTTTACATCCCGTATATGCGTGTCTCTCGTGGAGTTCAAGAAACGTATTTTAAGCTTGAAATTAAAAACCTTGTGAATGTCACTATTTTATTTAGCGTTTATTTTAAGAGTTAGTTGAACGACCTAGTGTGAATCTACGTTCATGGAATTTGTAGGGTTGATGTAGGGTGTGTGTTAATTTAATTGGATTCGGTCTATCCAATAGCCTGTTTTTGTAATGCTCAATCAGAATGAAATATAAATAAAAATTACTATTATGTGAGTCGATATTTTCTACTGTTTTCTCTGTGTTTTGTGTTTATTCGTAAATTCAATCTTACTCAATTTTTTTGGATTTTGATTTTTATAAGGAGACGCAATCCCTTTTCACATCGTTATTTTTGCTTTATTATATTTTCATCAAAATTATAAATTATGCTCTTAAACGCCCATGTTGCGCAAGTAATCTAGTAATACAATAGTTGATAACGAGAACGAAGGTATTCAGAGGTGGCTTGAGAATCCAAATTTTGTATCGGCTGTAGCGCCCTAATCTGCGATACTCAGTTAAATATCTTATACTTTCCTTGAAGTTTGAGCCTAGCAGAAACTGGCAGAACGAGATCTGGGCTTTCAGCACCCCCGCGAAGCACGCCCTCTCGTTCGGTGCAAGCATCGTTCACGTATGTTGGGTATAAGGAAAGCGTGGCAGGTGGGAGCGAGACGCTGAGCTGTATTACGATGAAGATGATAGTTGGAGCTTCACGCAGCAGGCGAACTATCGCCATAGCTCTTGTGTTCAGGGGTCACATAGGTTCACTATTTTTTACTCATGTTTTTGCAATATTCAAAGTCCAACTGATAGCCTGATTTCTTTATATCCAAACGTTTATGAGTATACATTTTTTGAACAACATGAATTCCGCAAGTTTCACTTGTTAGATGGGGTGTGTGCCTGAATTCCGCGATGCAAATTTTCGAGACTGCTTCTGACGCTGAAGCCAGCAGGGGATTCAGCGGTCCCCAAAAATTTCATCGCTCCGGGAGGGAGCCCCTTTATTACTGCACGCATACGGCGCCCGTCACGCATCTTCTTGTCACCATATTGCAGGGCAACATGCTCGCGTTGGTAGCTTCGGCTTTGGTCGCACACAAAGTAAACTATAAAAAAGTGTTGAAGACAATCCGACGTGGGCGCAGTGTGCGCATGTTGACTGAGGATCTAACCATTTTCTGGAGGCGCTTTTTTTTTTTTTTGCTCTAGAAATAATTAAACATCGTTTGCGGGTGGCACAAGTGTTTACCATTAATAGTGCTACTGAGGCATTTTGTTCTGTAATTTTCCCCAGGAGCACGTACCGTCGGCATTGGGTTCTACGAAAATAACGTAAAAAATAAAAATAAGGATATTAAGGCAACCAAAGACATGTGTGTGATTTCCCGAGGCCGTGTCTTTAGTGTAAACTCGGGTTCACAAAGCACTTTTTGCTTTCTATAGTTTGCGTTACGTACAAGTCACCGAAACATTCCTGTCTCGAATGAAGCACGTAAGGCTGTCCCCCTTGAATTGGTAGCCATTAATATGAAGCACAGGCGTGCCCGTAATTTGTACGTGTGATTTTGTAACGTAACGTAAGGAAACGGGGCTGTGTGAAGCAGCCTTAAGGCTGCTTCGCATGAAGTAACTGGATCGTGGGAAAGTGGCGCCAAGCTCCTCGTATGGTAACCATTTTGACCCTTGAAATTAATTATTTCTTCTTGACATCTCAATTTTTGGGGAGCCGATCTAAATTCTATGGTGACGGGAAGCTTTATAGAAACGTTTCTTGTATACCAAGAATTTGCTTCTCACACAACGGCGAAATAATCGTACATCTTCGTGCCACCGCAACACGCGGTGTCGGTGCTTGGAACCATTGAAAAATTAATTTTTCTGTTTTGAAATGCGTAAGAATAACAACAAAATTCTAAGAGATCCGTGCAAATGGGAATTTTAAAGAACTAGATTGCATGCACAACTCCAAAAACGCTCATATTGGCGAGGAACGCCATTCAGTACGACGATGCTCTATGGTGATATTTGTGCGACTATTAGAACGACCGTCTTGAAGCTTCAAAGATTTAAGGGGCCGAAATGGCGATTGTCATGGCGAAGGAGACCGATAAGCCGATCGCCTTGCGAGGTTTTGGTCGTCTGTATATTAGTATTTGTTTGTGATTGGCTAGCAGGACGGGAAGGCAATGGCGCTACTTTTACAGGATCCAGTGACTTTAAATTCGCAAAGCCCCGATTTCTTACGTTACGTTACGTACGCTTACGTAGTAGCCACCACGATATTTGTGCTTGATATCAAGCGTGGCTAGCGATTCCAGGAGGTATACCTGGCACGCGACATTCGAGAGACGAATGCTCCGGTAATTTAAACTTAACGCACAAAAACAACCAGTCTTTAAACACTGAACCGAGTTCAAATCCTTACGTTACATTATGACGAGCCTAGCGTTCATGGTTGCCATGGTAACTCACCGTCCCGGCTTGTAGTCACTAAAGTCACTGGATCCTGGGAAAGTAGTGCCATTGCCTTCCCTACCTGCTAGCCGGACACAAACGGATACTAATATACAGACAACCCAAACCTCCCAAGGCGATTGGCTAATCGGTCTACGTCGCCATGGAAATCGCCATCTTGGTCCATTTAAATCTTCGAAGCTTCCAGGGGGTCGTTCTAGACCAGTCGCGCCAAGATCACCATGGAGCACCATTGTACTGGAAGCGTTCCTCGCCAATATAAGAGTCTTTGGCACATTGTATGCGATCAACTTATTAATCATGGCCATATCCTTCGATCTCTTACAATTATATTGTTCTTCTAGCGTATTTCGCAAGTCAGTAAACTTATTATTCAGTGCCCTTATGCAGAGCCGTTTATTGAGAGAGTTTGGCCATACATTGGTTTGGATAGGCGAGCATCTCGGGCCAACCACAGGCCGCGAAACAGCCCCTAGCGGTGGTCGTGTGATCTTAATATGTGACACGACTATACTTCGTTTCACCTTATGTGCGAGCGAAGGCAAAACTTGAAGCCCGAGCACGGAAGCTCCGTGCGTTCAGGCTTTGCTCGAGCGCGCGATCTGGGGAGAAATGCAAAAGCGCTGGTCTCGCGCTTCTAGCTTTGGCTTCGCTCGCAGATAAAGTGAAACGAAGTATAATTTGAGCCGTGCCCAGCGGAACTCCGCGTCTCAAGACGCTCGCGCACCCCACCCTTTGCACTGCTTTCTTTCAGCCTGTCTCAGGACGCAGATCTAGCAGTGCAGACAAAGGCAGGGGCACGAGCGCGTGGCTTTCGAAGGTGCCTCCTATGCACGAGGTCTCGTACAAACAAAAGCGTTTCGCTGAGCTTGGCTCACGCGCCTGTGGCTTTGTCTTCACTGCACACATTTGTGAGATGGAGTAGAGGTCTCCTGATTGGTCGACGCTGTGTCACAAATTTAGTTTACGCTCTAAGCGTGGGGGAATCTTCGGCGCTGGCGGCGGACTTTGCTCCGCCTATTGTCCAAACTCTCCTAATATACGGCTCTGCCCTTAAGCACCGACACAACATCAGGTGGTGGTACGAAGGTGTACGCTTGTGTCGCCGGTGTGTGGTTAGCAAGATCTGGTATGCAAAAAACGACTCCATAAAGCTACCCGTCACCAGCGAATCTAGATCGGCTCACCAAGAACGGGGCGGGGGTCAAGGAGAAGTTGCTCATTTCACGGACCAAGATGGCGACCAGAGACGGGGAGCTTGGCGTTACTTTCCCAGGATCCAGTGACTTTAGTAGTCATCGAAACATTCGTGTTTAGAATGTCGCGTGACAGGTTACCTCGTTGAATTGGTAGGCACGCTTAATACGAGGCACAGATTTTCCGATGACTTGGACATAACCTTTCGTAACGTAATGTAACGTAAAATAAAAAAACGGGGCTGTGTGAATCAGCCTTTAGGATGCAATCACACCTGCGTTCGAAGCGAAACCGCTCAAAGGATCCGCCAATTTTTATCATCAACTGGGTGTGAAACTGCACTGAAACCTTAAGCATCCGCGTTCACAATCGCTTTGCGGACGCGGCTGAGTCGCCAGTGTGAATTCGGCCTCAACAGCGCCCTCGCAAAGCTTTTCTTGGCATTTTTTTTTAATTTTTATTGTTTTCGCGGAAATTGGTGAGTGCGGACTCCAGCAACACATTAATAATAATATTTAAATATATATATATATATGTATAAATATATATATATATATATATACATGTATATGTATATATATATATGATGTGAAATAGGTGAAATAAGTTCAGCATTTTGAGCACATTTTCTCTTGTTGATGACGTATTTATCTAAACCAATAAGGACCCGAACCAACAAGAGCGTGCAACAACCATGCGCGATGTTCCTATAAGGAGTATTCACTAGGCGCCATATTTGTGGGTGCTGTTTAGAGCGCATTCTCAAAACGAGCCCACATTAATAGGCTGCTAAGACCGGCAATTCCGAGGGTGCGGAATGCACGTTACAAAAGAACTGTGGAAGCTCGCCATCTGCACGCGCTCAGCAGTCGCGCACACAGCTATGGCCGCCAGTGAATACATCCTATTAAAGCCGATCCTCACTAGCCAGTTTAACTACGCCACCGCTGCCGCAATGCATTGAGGGAACCATAGTTTTTCTGCATGTGCGCCGACCTCACTGGAGCTCAGCGAATGTAGAGCACGAGGCGGCACGAGCCGCCTCGTGTACAGCAGCCTGCCTGCTGTGAACTAATGTTATGGCAGCGCCACGCATGAGCGCAACGCGTTGTGACATCGGTCCATTGTTGGAATTAGCATCCAGTTATGATGATGGGAATGCCCCACCGACTTACGAGTGTTCTAAGCAAACAATCACGCTCTTAAGATGATCAGAAGAGGTCGCCTCCACCTATTCAGCCAGTCCTACTTTTAAAATATAGGTCGTTGCTAACCGACCATATAGACCAAAGATGACACTGATAGTTCGCGTTTGACACTGATAGTCACGCCGTTCGAGCAGCACTTGTTTTTATTTTCCTCTCTTTTTGCAGTGCTACTTTAAGTCGGGTATTGCTTTTAAGTAACGTGCATGACGTCTTCGCTTCTACCCCTTCTCATAAATGTGCGCGGTGAAGCCAAAGGCACAGGCGAGTCAGCCTAGCTAAAAAAATGAGGTTATGTTAAAAGAAACGCGTGCATAGGAAGCCGTTTTGATAGCCATGCCCTCGTGCTGATGTATTTGCTTGTACAGCAATTTCTTGTGAAATGACGTACAGTACTTTTTTTTCTGTGCTCAGTGGATCTGCACTGCGTGGACCTGATAAAGGTATCCCTGTGTTAAAAAAACGCGTGCATAGGAAGCCTTTTTGATAGCCATGCCCTCGTGCTGATGTATTTGCTTGTATAGCAATTTCTCGTGAAATGACGTACAGTATTTGTTTTCTGTGCTCAGTGGATCTGCACTGCGTGGACCTGATAAAGGTATCCCTGTGTTAAAAAAACGCGTGCATAGGAAGCCTTTTTGATAGCCATGCCCTCGTGCTGATATATTTCCTTGTACAGCAATTTCTTGTGAAATGACGTACAGTATTTGTTTTCTGTGCTCAGTGGATCTGCACTGCGTGGACCTGATAAAGGTATCCCTGTGTTAAAAAAACGCGTGCATAGGAAGCCTTTTTGATAGCCATGCCCTCGTGCTGATGTATTTGCTTGTATAGCAATTTCTTGTGAAATGACGTACAGTATTTGTTTTCTGTGCTCAGTGGATCTGCACTGCGTGGACCTGATAAAGGTATCCCTGTGTTAAAAAACGCGTGCATAGGAAGCCTTTTTGATAGCCATGCCCTCGTGCTGATGTATTTGCTTGTATAGCAATTTCTTGTGAAATGACGTACAGTATTTGTTTTCTGTGCTCAGTGGATCTGCACTGCGTGGACCTGATAAAGGTATCCCTGTGTTAAAAAAACGCGTGCATAGGAAGCCTTTTTGATAGCCATGCCCTCGTGCTGATGTATTTGCTTGTATAGCAATTTCTTGTGAAATGACGTACAGTATTTGTTTTCGGTGCTCAGAGGATCTGCACTGCGTGGACCTGATAAAGGTATCCCTGTGTTAAAAAAACGCGTGCATAGGAAGCCTCTTTGATACCCATGCCCTCGTGCTGATGTATTTGCTTGTATAGCAATTTCTCGTGAAATGACGTACAGTATTTGTTTTCTGTGCTCAGTGGATCTGCACGGCGTGGACCTGATAAAGGTATCCCCTGTGTTAAAAAAACGCGTGCATAGGAAGCCTTTTTGATAGCCATGCCCTCGTGCTGATATATTTCCTTGTACAGCAATTTCTTGTGAAATGACGTACAGTATTTGTTTTCTGTGCTCAGTGGATCTGCACTGCGGGGACCTGATAAAGGTATCCCTGTGTTAAAAAGAACGCGTGCATAGGAAGCCTTTTGATAGCCATGCCCTCGTGCTGATGTATTTGCTTGTATAGCAATTTCTCGTGAAATGACGTACAGTATTTGTTTTTTGTGCTCAGTGGATCTGCACTGCGTGGACCTGATAAAGGTATCCCTGTGTTAAAAAAACGCGTGCATAGGAAGCCTTTTTGATAGCCATGCCCTCGTGCTGATATATTTCCTTGTACAGCAATTTCTTGTGAAATGACGTACAGTATTTGTTTTCTGTGCTCAGTGGATCTGCACTGCGGGGACCTGATAAAGGTATCCCTGTGTTAAAAAGAACGCGTGCATAGGAAGCCTTTTTGATAGCCATGCCCTCGTGCTGATGTATTTGCTTGTATAGCAATTTCTCGTGAAATGACGTACAGTATTTGTTTTCTGTGCTCAGTGGATCTGCACTGCGTGGACCTGATAAAGGTATCCCCTGTGTTAAAAAAACGCGTGCATAGGAAGCCTTTTTGATAGCCATGCCCTCGTGCTGATATATTTCCTTGTACAGCAATTTCTCGTGAAATGACGTACAGTATTTGTTTTCTGTGCTCAGAGGATCTGCACTGCGTGGACCTGATAAAGGTATCCCTGTGTTAAAAAAACGCGTGCATAGGAAGCCTTTTTGATACCCATGGCCTCGTGCTGATGTATTTGCTTGTATAGCAATTTCTTGTGAAATGACGTACAGTATTTATTTTCTGTGCTCAGTGGATCTGCACAGCGTGGACCTGATAAAGATATCCCTGTGTTAAAAAAACGCGTGCATAGGAAGCCTTTTTATAGCCATGCCCTCGTGCTGATGTATTTGCTTGTATAGCAATTTCTTGCGAAATGACGTACAGTATTTGTTTTCTGTGCTCACTGGATCTGCACTGCATGGACCTGATAAAGGTATCCCTGTGTTAAAAGAACGCGTGCATAGGAAGCCTTTTTGATAGCAATGCCTCGTGCTGGTGTATTTGCTTGTATAGCAATTTCTTGTGAAATGACGTACAGGATCTGTTTTCTGTGCTCAGTGGATCTGCACTGCGGGGACCTCATAAAGGTATCCCTGTGTTAAAAAGAACAGCGTGCATAGGAAAGCCTTTTTCGATAGCCATGCCCTCGTGCTGATGATATTTCCTTGTACAGCAATTTCTTGTGAAATGACGTACAGTATTTGTTTTCTGTGCTCAGAGGATCTGCACTGCGTGGACCTGATAAAGGTATCCCTGTGCTAAAAAAACGCGTGCATAGGAAGCCTTTTTGATAGCCTTGCCCTCGTGCTGATATATTTCCTTGTACAGCAATTTCTTGTGAAATGACGTACAGTATTTGTTTTCTGTGCTCAGTGGATCTGCACTGCGTGGACCTGATAAAGGTATCCCTGTGTTAAAAAAACGCGTGCATAGGGAAGCCTTTTTGATAGCCATGGCCTCGTGCTGGTGTATTTGCTTGTATAGCAATTTCTCGTGAAATGACGTACGGTATTTTTTTTTCTGTGCTCAGTGGATCTGCACTGCGTGGACCAGATAAAGGTATCCCTGTGTTAAAAAAAGGCGTGCATAGGAAGCCTTTTTGATAGCCATGCCCTTGTGCTGATATATTTCCTTGTACAGCAATTTCTTGTGAAATGACGTACAGTATTTGTTTTTCTGTGCTCAGTGGATCTGCACAGCGTGGACCTGATAAAGGTATCCCTGTGTAAAAAAAACGCGCGCATAGGAAGCCTTTTTGATAGCCATGCCCTCGTGCTGATGTATTTGCTTGTATAGCAATTTCTTGTGAAATGACGTACAGTATTTGTTTTCTGTGCTCAGTGGATCTGCACTGCGTGGACCTGATAAAGGTATCCCTGTGTTAAAAGAACGCGTGCATAGGAAGCCTTTTTGATAGCAATGCCTCGTGCTGATGTATTTGCTTGTATAGCAATTTCTTGTGAAATGACGTACAGTATTTGTTTTCTGTGCTCAGTGGATCTGCACTGCGGGGACCTGATAAAGGTATCCCTGTGTTAAGAAAACGCGTGCATAGGAAGCCTTTTTGATAGCCATGCCCTCGTGCTGATATATTTGCTTGTACAGCAATTTCTTGTGAAATGACGTACAGTATTTGTTTTCTGTGCTCAGTGGATCTGCACTGCGTGGACCTGATAAAGGTATCCCTGTGTTAAAAAAACGCGTGCATAGGAAGCCTTTTTGATACCCATGCCCTCGTGCTGATGTATTTGCTTGTATAGCAATTTCTTGTGAAATGACGTACAGTATTTGTTTTTCTGTGCTCAGTGGATCTGCACTGCGTGGACCTGATAAAGGTACTCCCTGTGTTAAAAAACGCGTGCATAGGAAGCCTTTTTGATAGCCATGCCCTCGTGCTGATGTATTTGCTTGTATAGCAATTTCTTGTGAAATGACGTACAGTATTTGTTTTCTGTGCTCAGATGGATCTGCACTGCGGGGACCTGATAAAGGTATCCCTGTGTTAAGAAAACGCGTGCATAGGAAGCCTTTTTGATAGCCATGCCCTCGTGCTGATGTATTTGCTTGTATAGAAATTTTTTGTGAAATGACATACAGTATTTGTTTTCTGTGCTCAGTGGATCTGCACTGCGTGGACCTGATAAAGGTATCCCTGTGTTAAAAGAACGCGTGCAAAGGAAGCCTTTTTGATAGCCATACCCTCGTGCTGATGTATTTGCTTGTATAGCAATTTCTCGTGAAATGACGTACAGTATTTTTTTTTCTGTGCTCAGTGGATCTGCACTGCGTGGACCTGATAAAGGTATCCCTATGTTAAAACACGCGTGCATAGGAAGCCTTTTTGATAGCCATGCCCTCGTGCTGATATATTTCCTTGTACAGCAATTTCTTGTGAAATGACGTACAGTATTTGTTTTCTGTGCTCAGAGGATCTGCACTGCGTGGACCTGATAAAGGTATCCCTGTGTTAAAAAAAACGCGTGCATAGGAAGCCTTTTTGATAGCCATACCCTCGTGCTGATATATTTCCTTGTACAGCAATTTTTTGTGAAATGACGTACAGTATTTGTTTTCTGTGCTCAGTGTATCTGCACTGCGTGGACCTGATAAAGGTATCCCTGTGTTAAAAAAACGCGTGCATAGGAAGCCTTTTTGATAGCCATGCCCTCGTGCTGATATATTTCCTTGTACAGCAATTTCTTGTGAAATGACGTACAGTATTTGTTTTCTGTGCTCAGAGGATCTGCACTGCATGGGCCTGATAAAGGTATCCCTGCATGCTCTTGGCGTTCGCTAGGTTAGGCTGATTCTGGGATGCTAATATTAAACTGGTACCTGGAAATATGTGTGCGAGGCGCCGCGAAAATCACCACTCTGCGTTCAGAATAGAAGATGTTCGGTCGCCCGTTCACACACTAGTTAGAGCATTCTAACGTTACATAGTGAGCGGTTATTCATTGCCCCATACGGCGGTAACGCAAGAACGAAATCAAATTTCTTTTGAAACACATAAAAAAGGCAAGCATTAGAAAAACGTGCGCCAGGGTAGTGCATTGTCATAAAGATTGGAGGATTGCTATGTATTACATTGCGCACACGAACATCATAGTATATCCTGCGTACATAGTCGCAGGAAAGGCGGCGCTTGAAGTATCGTATTCCCATTCCTCCATTTGCTTTTGGGCGATGCGAATTTGTTGCTGAGAGGACGATACTGGCTGTTGTTAGAATACAAAACTGAGACTCCCTCAGGAAGCTACGGCGATACGGTTTTGATCCGCCACGGACTGTTTCGGCATATTCGGAGGACAAAAAAGCCTTCTGGATAACGTCACATGAACTCTAAAATACCTGTAAATCATGCATTTGTGCACCGAGATGACTTAAGTGTTGTTACTCTCAATACCATTTTATTTATTGACCCTCGACCACATTAAAACCAGCAATCAAAGCTATGCCGGATAGGAGGAATTGAATTAGCGAAACGGCTCAATCGAGAAAGCATTTTCCTCTTTAAGCATTGCCACATAGTAGGTTTTTAATAATGACACATTCTTAGAACACACTTACTTGAAAAGAAATACAGGAAGGCAATTCCTGAAAATACTACGAGAAACAGGAGGCACAGAATGATGAAAATAACCTTCTTTGTGTTCCTAGAAGAAAAAAAAAGACGGTCGTTTGATTTGTATATTATCAGTCCTGAGAATATATTCCATAAATAAATGTAAACTTTAATAATTGAGCACTGTGGTAAACCTGTTAAGATAGCCTAATTCAACGCTTTATTGTCTGCTTACGGTTCAAGTGTTATAGACGCTTTGCACACGCGCCAGATTGAGCCGCCATAGCCGACCTTCTCCTGTTTTACCGAAATGCCGAGCCACTGAAGCGGGCGTTAATGGGCCTCCACAGGGGCCTATGCTGGGGAGGAGGACACAGTAGCACCTAAAGTCGCAATAACCTGTCCTGCTGTGGCAACGGTGACGTGAAGCGAACGTAATAAGAGGAAACAAAAACTGAAGGTCGCTTATGGCGGCGCCCATGCACAGCTGCTGCAAAGCGTCTATACATGGTAATGCTGAGCTGACACCGCTTTCTGCCTTTTGTGGGGCAATGATTTCTAGTTCGCCTTTGTAACATCTATTACATATTTAATTATTAATCTTCGAACATTATATTAAATTCTTGATGATGCTACAGTGTGTAGGCATGCAGGAAGAAAACATTGTGACGATGGTGAGCAATATTGAAATACAAATATTTCTATACCTGCCTTACAGGAACGTCTACAATACTTCTTTACTCACTATTCCATAAAACAGGCATACATGAAGTTGAAAAAATGTCAGATATTATATTCGCGAGTGCTTGTCTTGGACGCTGAAAGCCCTGACCTCGCGCTTGCATCATCGGCTGTGTCTGCACTTAAGATGAAACGATGTATAGCGGTAAGCAACGGACGACACTCTACCAATCAATGCATAAAATTGCGAATAAATACGATGAAAAATACGAATGGAACTCATTATCTAAAAATGGCGTCCGCGTCACGTGATTCCAACATGGCAGTGGACATGTGACAAAGAAGGGAGGGTGTGGAAACGACGGCCGTAGGCGCTGCCGTATAAAATCCTTTCCTCAGCCTCGCAGCAAGCGTCGCCGCCAGATGACTCCTCGATAAGCGACTTACGGCAATTTGTCGTGGGTCTTGTGTCGCGTGGTACTCAATTGGATGCTTTCTTGCTTTTCAAGGGTCGGTGCAACGATACACAATTGGAATGTTTTTCCCCTTTACACGAGCTTCCTGGCACTAGTTGGATTCAAAGATATTCGCAACCAACGCCACAGGCCAAGAAACTTTCTTTCTGCGGTGTAATCGCAAGAACTAAAGCGAGCGTTTTCATTCAATCTCGCCTTCGGAAAACTTGATGACCTAGCTGGGTGGTCGCAGTACAGCCCACTGACGATATTTGAAATCGAGCATCATTGATTGGACCCGAACATTGCGTTAGCACTCAATTTGGGCTCCTGATAATTGAGAACTCGAGAGGCATTGGGGTAGTGGCCCATGTCCAGTCGCTGCAATGACGACAATAGCCGAACTACAACAATGTCTGGAACTCAACGCGTGTCCTGTGCCTTGCCTACGCCAGCGCGTGGCAATGATCAACATTGGCGGCATATAATCGTCTCCAGATCACCTGGCCGCTAGTTTTTGCTGTGAGTTGAGGGAATGAAAATGCCTTGTTTTTCTTTATTTTTTTCCGCAAATTCAATTGCGTGTAGGGAAAAATGAACGGGTGTTTCTCGGGTCATTAACGTCAGGGATCCTTTCTAAGCGCTACACGTTCAAAGTACAAACATCGTTGCATTGCCCCTTTAAGGTCGTTTTCTGAGCGGGCTACGTCGCGTAGAATCCGCAGCTTCCGCTGCACCTGTTACTTAGATACTGCTTCCTCAAAGACTCTAGTTTCAGGCCTCAACGGTAGTGGCTACAAGTTTATAGACGCGTTTAGGTGGAGCGTTCTGTGGCGCGGTGTTCAAACGAGCGCTGGTCAAGGCAAGAGCAGACGCTCCGAGCGCAAACAGCGCGCTACCGGGTGCTAGAAAAATGATAAACAGTGTTCTGTTTTTTTGTTAATTTATTTTCGAGTTATTCCGGCCAGACCAACGTTCTTTCAGCTATCAGATGACAAGCTACACCAGCAGGCGTCGTTTGAAAATAGTCCTCCGCAGTTGCCCGCTCGCGAGCTGTTACGGACTGGAGAGCATCGTCAGTCACACCGCTCCCTCAACTGACAGCGAAGAAAGACCACTTTCAAACCACGTTCTGGTTGAGCAATAGTTTGCGCGAACCTTTAGAGTTCACCATAACAACTGCATTAGAAACACTTTCCACCGAAGGCAATATGCATCCAACTTCCTTCAGTTCGGTAGCTTCTATATTTAGGGCGGGCTGAAAGCATAGAATGTGTCACCGAGGGACGCGCCACGATAAGGTGCAAGGCGTTCAAGATTAGATATAACAACGTTTGCCTGAGCCATAGACTTATTATAAGTCGCGCTAGGGGTCCAACTGGCGCTACCGTGCGGTTTCAAGTTCAAGAGTCGAACCAGTCGGAACTTTATTTCCAATAATTTAATAATATTGGAAAATGCAAGTGCGTTTTTTACCTGCGCTCGATTATAAGAGCAAATAAATAAAAAAAGCATTTCGTACGTCTCATACCCTAGTTACACTAACGCTCTAAAAGATCATTGAGCCAACGACCGTTTGCGTTTCTCAACGTTCCTTCAGCTCTAATAAACTGCCCGGTGCTACACAGCACATATGCCTAAAAACGCAAACTTTTAATCACAGTTGAAACCGAAACAAGACCAAACTTTATGTTCACATCAACTGATTTATTAGCGATGCATATGAATTATATGCGCAGTTTTTATTCAATATCATCGTTTAACAGAAATGATAATCAACTTCCTTTTTTGAGTGAGAAATAAAAACGATAATGAGTACGTTACAATACGAATTCAAGCAAGATAAGTATAACGAAAGTCTCATCGGCAGCGATATTACAATGGCCACGCTCACCGAGAGTGGGTTTCCGTGGCGTGCTGTGATGATTTTAGCGGCAGCACTGGCCCCGAAGCACACCCCTTCCGACAATATTTGCTAAAACCTTACTTTCAAGCAGTCTTGGGTGAGTTACATTTAAAAAGTAATTCGTTGCAGTTACAATTACTTTCAGAAAAAAGTAGCGAAGATACCATTACAGTTACCGCAACAAAAAAGTAACTCGTTACAGTTACAGTTACTTTTAAAAATGTAACGACATTACTTCTAAGTTACTTTTCTAGAACACGAAAAATTTAGGAAAAAGCCTTTCACCAATTTTTTTTCCAGAAAATTAGAAAAGTGTTTTTTACTTCATATTGGAACTTAGTAGCAGTTGCTTCTCGAAATTAGTGTAAGAACATTCCCCTCGTTTGATGGCGAACATGTCGCTGCCCTTGCTGAACAGGCGCTGAACTGCAGCGCTGGAAAGAATTGCACGGGGGCAAACGCGGACCGAATACAATGGCCCTATCCTTGGTAGCACTTGCACATTGCTGTGTATTCAGAAGTTTGTGCAGGTCGGAAAAGACAATTTGGAAAGTGCAAGGAATAGCTAGATTGTACTCGTTCAATACTATATTGTTCATAAAAAGAACTGGAAAGTGACGACAAAACGTAACGTCGCTACTTTCATCGTTACCTCAGAAAAAGCATTAGAACTACAGTTACAACTGCAGATTGGGCGAGTTGGTAAGGCATAATTACGTACTAGCGCACAGCTGGATTACGCACCAGCGCAACCTATTCCTTGGGGTCGATTAAGAGGAAGTTTGAAATACAAATCAGTTGATAGTTCGGCGCTCTGTGAGTGTATTTTTCTGTGTGTTTGGATTTTTAGTAACTGTCTACCTGTGCGCTGGTCCGTAATTACAGTTACAAGTTACATTGGTTTTAACAAGTAACTCGTTACACTTATAAATTACCAAAAACGTAAAGAAGTTTGAATAGCGCGTTACTACTAACGCGTAACTACTCAAAACTGCTTCCTAGATACGTCCCTCAAACTTCCGCAAAAATAAGTGCCTCGCTGGCGCTGATCATCGGCGGCAATGGGGCGGGCGACGCCATCTTTGTACATGGTGCGGCGAACCCCCATAAGTTAGCTGAGGTAGGTCAGCTCAGTTGAATCGAACTGTCGCTAGCGGTTGAATGACAGTTGGCAGTTCCCTGTAACCCCGGCTGATCCGGATTGAGTCAGCTGTCGTTGGTTCGATAACAGTTATGAGCGCGGGTGTAACTATGGTATTAGATAGCTTGGAATATTTCTGTAACGTGGACGAAATATTTGGCCGGTTACGGTATTTGTGCTTTCAAATTTGCCAATATAAACTTTTAAGATGCCTTCCTACAAGTAATTATTTGCATTGCCAAAAAGTGTAGGCGCAAACACGGCATCCTCGATTTTCTACAGGAAGATTTACGTGCCAAATCAATGAAGATAATCTCAAAAATCAAAAGGCGTCAAGTACTGCGCACTAAATGCAGAATATATCTTATATCTCTTTCTGCATGTCAACAGGCAGAAAGTACCTCTTTCTGTATGTAGACAATCAAAATAAGGCGAGCGAAGTAGTGAGTGCGATTTGCAAGATAGCCTTCGTATTATTCATTCTGCTGTTCATGTATGGGAACAAATGTAAGTTTGTAATGGCCTTAAAAAGAAAGAAGAAAAAGTATAGAAGCATGCGCAGAAATCTTTAAGATAGGGAAAGCCAAAAACACATTATCGCCGGAGGTTTTCAGCAGAATAATAAAAAAGAAAACTATTTTAGTTCGCGTAATGTTACTGCTTTAAGCGTTCAACCCGCTCATAAATGGGGATAATTCTAGCCGCATGTAAGTCTAGCAGATCTTTTTTTTATATCAGCATCATCAGGATGTTGAGGCTACTTGAAAGAAGCATTACATTACTTTCGACTCTTAATATTTCTTAGAATGACCGCTTGTTCTTATGCACTTTCTGTGGAAGAAAGTACAGTGCCTGAAGTACTGGGAAGCTAAACATGCTCACTGCTGGAAAATCTGCAATTAAAACAATTTCGTTCGTTCAACATTAATGAGGTTACCTATTGTACGATGAGACAATAGTTAGAAAAACACTTTTTCGTAGTCTTCGGCGAAGGGACAAAAAATACACGCGCATCTTCCCATAGGAATTCACAGGAGCGCCGGAAAAGTCAACGATTGTTCTTTGTTCTAATTCGAAAGCGGAAATCCCATAGCCGCTGGCGTTACTTGCCATTATAGCGTAGAGGGTATCCCAGAAAAAAAAAAATCACGGCGTTTGTTTCAGCGCAAAAACAAACTACGCGTCGCCGAACGCTCATTCTCCGCCCGAAAGTAACGCGAGAGGTCCGTACCAGACGCCAAAGTTTTCAGAGCGAAGCGGTATTTTCTTCGTAAGTTATAAATGATTTTCTAGAAATGTCTATGGGAAAATGGTGGCCGAAGGAGCTCTCGAATATATGGTGCTTTATGGAGCCAGAAACCGAAATCTTGATCAAAAATGGTCTCCATGTTACCCTTGAAATTTTCAGGAAATCACTTATCTATTTTTTTAATAATAAAAGGGTTCAGGCTGAAACTTTGACATCTGGTTCGGACCTCTAGCACTGCCTTCCGGTGAAGAATGAGCATTCGGCCCTGCATAGTTTATGTTTGCGCTGAAAATAACCCTGCATTTTTTTAACACCATGTACTTTATAATGCGCCGATAAACTGAAGGAGAGGAGGAGACGCCAGACCCTCGAGTCCTGTTTGGTGTGAATAGTGGGTAGACCTAAAAGTAGCTGACTTTGTCTCCACTGCAGTCATCGTATGCACTAGAACGCGGAACGTCGGCTTTCGGAGTTTGGTTTTCGCATTCGAACGCGCTCGACGAGTGCTGCGGAGAAAAAGACAACTAGCTTTAGAACTACCTCTAACCATTCGAACCAGGGCTCGGCATACTGATGTCCTCACGCACTCTCCTTTCCCCGTCTTCCTCAATGTCTTGACGGTTAGCTTTATGGTCCGGACGGCGCAGACGCTGTAGGTCATGGCTACTCGAGCGAGCACCAACTTGACTTTATCGGGTGGATCGCGTCGCAGCCTCCACCGTGCTTTGTCCGCACCAATAGATATATATGTTTGTTTGTTAGAAATACGAACCCGACTTTTTAGCCCCGCAAAAACAAACTAGACGTCACGTAGAGCTCAAACTCCGTCAGAACGTAGCCCGAGCCGTTTGAACAAGACTCCAAAGTTTCAGCACCAATGGCTATCTTATTCAAAAGTTATAATTGATTTTTTTAAATTTTAAGTGGGAAAATGGCGCCCATTTTCGCCCGTTTTCGGTTTCTGGCGCCATAGAGCTCGATGTACTGGAGAGCTCCGTCGGCCGCCATGTTTCCACTGGTCTTCAGAAAATCGCTTATAACTTTTGAACAAGATAACGGTCGGTGCTGAAACTTTGGCAACTTGCACAAACAGCTGGGGTTACGTTTTGACGGAGTTGAAGCTTCCCGCAATGTCTACTTTAATTTTCGGAGCGAAAAGTCGGGTTCGAGTTTCTCATGAACACCCGGTATATCACACAGTGACAAGGCGCGAGCAATACCGGCGTAGGATCGTAGAATAACAATTTCGTTGTCTTGAAGATAACATGCCAGCATTCGTGGTAAACCTTCTAAATTACCTCTCCTGCAAGTTGCAGCAGTAATTCAAGTATCAGAAGCACTTTGACCACGCTGTATATGATAACTCAGAAGACTCAATTTGCTTAATATTATCATAGGTGATTGATAACACTACAGTTGGGTAGGAGCCTCAAACATTAGCCCAGTCATCGTTTGTGAATATTCGGAGAGCAAGTCGGCTGCTTCTCGCGCACGGGTTTCCGTGACGTCAGAAGGACGCCAAGTTCCGATGGAATTTGATTGGAAGGATAGTAAGGGCCCGGACAGGTCG
This sequence comes from Ixodes ricinus, assembly GCA_037355805.1. Classification (NCBI taxonomy): domain Eukaryota; kingdom Metazoa; phylum Arthropoda; class Arachnida; order Ixodida; family Ixodidae; genus Ixodes; species Ixodes ricinus. The sequence continues at coordinate 25,188 of JAZHYW010036579.1, forward strand.
AAATTTTAGTATATTTCGTTTATTATCCGAAACAATTTGAACACGGTGACTGGATATTACCCTCAAAATTCGAGGCTTCAACGCAGTATTTGCTAAGTAAGAAAGAGCAAAAAAAAAATCAAGTTTGAAAATACGAGTTTTAAAATCCCGAGCTCCGCGCCAGCGCAGTGACGTCACAGATTGAATCGTCATGTAACCTCAAGATTTTTCTCCCGCCTCCGCGCCGAAGTGTCGTGCTCTCCCGCGTCCTTCACTTTCGAGTTCGTGACGTTCTTTTGGGGCCCTTTCAGCGATCTCAATTTCTTTTTGTAACTGTGCAAGGTACAAGAAGACGCGCAGTGGACTTTTGTAAGCTACGTGTGGGGTCACGTCGCGCCGGTGCTGCGTCAAAGGCTGCCCCGGCGTAGTCACAATCGGAACCACGGCGCACAGCCACCAAAACCGGTTGTTCTGATCATTTGACGATTTCCTTTTCAAAGTCTGAGAAGTCGTAGAGCACCAAAAGAAGAACTTCATACGATTTTCCGACTACCTGATCATCCTCACTGCAACATGGGCTGAGCGCCTCCATATTTTCCGAGGGAGGATAAAAAGACAGGAGGTGATAATTTTTGCGGACTCCGACCTTCGATGCTTGAAATGAAGGGGACGTAGTGCGTTCGGAATTCGTTAAAAACAGGTTTTACGAAAGCCGTTTTTAAAAAAATATAAAAATGTTGATAACAAAGCTTCTAAATTTCATAACCGATTACATCACAAATGAAAAAAAAAACGAAAAAAACGAGGAGGTGAGACGAGGGAGAAAAAAAAACGCAAAAGAAAGAAGCGCGCGCGCGGGCAGGGGACTTTTTTTCTCACGTTGTGGTATTTTGTGCGTGTCTATGAGCACTACTTGCATCCTTTTAGACACACGGGAAGTAATCCGTTGCAAGCAACGGATTATCTGGAATCTGTCACTTTTTCAAGCTATTTCGTGATTGCCAAGTTATTTTTGAGGCAGTAATTTGTAATGTCATTTCGTTGCAAAAAAGTGGTAACGGATTAATCTAATTACCAGTTTATTTTTAAAAAATATGAACAAAATACAGAACTCTATGTAATATGAGTGTGCGATCACCCCTCGACCAGAGCGCAAAGACGAGCTCTTGCGCCCATGCATCTTTTAGTACTGCATGCAACTATAGCAGGTATTCACTGGGCTTCATATTTGAGGGCGATGTTTAGAGCGAATGCTCAAAACAAGCTCACAATATTAGTCTGCTAAGACCGGCAATCTCGATGGTGCAGAATGCACGCTGCGAAACAACATCGGAAGCTGGCCATCAGCGCGAGTTCAGCTCCCGCGCACGCAGATATGGCCGCGAGTCTATAATCCCTATATTCCGTTCATGAGCAAGGTGGCAGTGCATCAAACCCGCAGGCACGAGACTTCACATTTGAGACGGTGCACTAACGCTTGAAAGTCTTGTTTTAAAAGGGAGCTTTCGTAGTTCGGTTCTTTACCTTCGAATCTCCTAGCGGTGATTAAATGTGCTACTGAGAATGCGCACCGCTAGCTTTGTCAGAAAAAGTGGTGGGATAATTTCCGGTCCCTACAAGCTAGCCGGATGCCGGGTGTGATTGCAGCTTTCGCTGCCTTGTCAGCTTGCAGGTGACGGTAGTGCACCTAGGTTCTTTCTACTAAATACAATATTTTATTTAACAAGGAACACCTTGATGCTGGCTTATGCGAAAATGAACAGAAATGTTGCAAACATTTTTGAAAGCTTTAAAAAATGTTTATTATATATTGATAAGTGTACGGGAAAAGTAACGTGAAAGTAATTTGTAACGTAACCAGTAAAGTAATCCTTAAGTTTTCAGCGAAAGTAATTTGTAGCAAGAAATCCATTACATTTGAGGCTCGTTAATTTGTAATTGTAATACCTTAATTTTTTCGAGTAAAGGGTGCAAGTCTGGTTTTAATCAACAAAAAGATACACGACCTTTGTGGTATCAGTGTCCCTTTAATGCTAGATGTTTTGAACTCTACCCACCTTTTGTTTTTCGGTCAAAAAATGTGAGCTCGGTGTTTTGACATCTTCCCAACCCGTGTACAAGAATCAGACAAACTTGCTTTCCGTATGACTTGAAGATGGCAACATATTGATAGTTGAACTGGGCTGAATGCAGGCCTCATTTATATTGATTCAGGCGCTCGCATTTTGAATTACACTACAATCACGTCTCAATAATAGACTCCATTTATATAAATACCACGATATAAAATAAACATTAGTGTTGAAAAGTGGCTAAATACCCGCAAAAAGGTAAATAAGTGCGAAGTTCCGAAATTAACAGGAAATTCGTAACTTACGCATTGTCTGAAAAAAATAAGCCAAATATATAAACTCATCCTAAAGTCCATAACAGTTAAGAAATATTTTCTGAATGTGCATAAATAATAAAACTTACCGGTTTTAGGAACGTCAGCGTCAATGGTGGATACTTCGCTTTCCTCCAACTCTGAGAAACGAAAAGTAAACGAGGAAACCCACGTCACTCCACATAATCAATCCTTGCCGCATATATTTCACAATTCACACTTCGTCTGCTGTCATTTGCACCGTAGCGTAATTTTCATTCCCCGTAGGACGTGAGCTCAAACACAATAAGTATTTCACTGGCTGCACTAACATGCCTCTGCCGCACTGCACAATTCGTTAGAGCCGTTCTTGTGGTGCAATTGTAGACATCATGGCTGCAATTATCTTAAGTCCATGGTCCCACTGAATGTGGCAGTTTAGGTGCTTTTTAGCAGGTCAATACTCATCTCCTTTTAAATACTGTTTTGTGGAATTGATGTCATTCGAAAGGCAATGCAATCCTCTTTCATTTGATATTATGTATGTATTGGTTTATACTGTTCATGCGCATTTGTAGCGTTGCGAATATGATGGCGCGGACCCTCACTTGCTCCGCTGGTTCATGTTTTATGAACGATTCATTAAAGATAACACGGTTCCAATAGAACCGTTTTGTTAAGATGATGTTGGAGCAGAATGTAACGATATACTTTTTTGGTATTGGCACTACTTTGTTTTTTTCAGCTCTCCAAAT
>JAZHYW010036580.1:0-11267 GCA_037355805.1 Ixodes ricinus
AACATTGTATAGAAAATACGAAACGCCTCTTAACGTTTTGCACAAATACGTCATGTACGTACACCAGGATGGATCACAGTCGAGGTATATCCCGAGGTATTTTACAGATTTGACACATTGGATAGTTTTGCAATCACGGGATCTGTAGCTGGCAGTATACAGCGCTACAAAAAGTGGGAGTTCAGCCCGTTTAAGTGGATTTTTAAAACAAGCCAGTTTTGTCTTTGACGCAGTTACCTTAATCAGGTTCGAAGTAAACCAGTCCATTGTACAAGCGGTATCCTTCTGAAAATTTTGATTGGCGACAAGGTAATCCACATGACATGGAACCAACACCGTGTCGTCCGCGTACTGAAATACTAAATTTAGCGGGGAAATGACGTCATACGGCTTCATGTCACGTGACCTACACACAAAATCAATTTCCTCCTCTACATATAGCGGAAAAGTTTACATCGCGTGACGTGGTCACGTGACTTATATGCAAATTCAGTTTCCAGTTAGATTTAGCGGGGCGATTGACGTCACGTGACTTCAACACCAATTGCTTTTTATGAGACAGACTATTTTAGCAGAGGCTCTTTGAAACCAAACGTAAAAAACGTGTGGTGAGTATTTCATTTCTTACGTATTTTATTGTTGATCTATTGCTCTTCATCAATTTTACATTTCGAAATTTTATACAAAATTTTGCATAAAAAATGGTAACATATTAGGTCGAATAGTGTGAAAATGTGTTGAGGAGCTTGACACCCAATCTTACCATTTTTCTGTCGCAAGCACAATTGATCGAATAAATTAACTGCGTTTCAAAAAAGACTCAACTCTCGTCCTCCCTGATAGGCATCCTGAAGTATTTGAAGCTGTATTTTTAACTCTGAAATTCCGTCCCCGGCTAATCATTAGACTGCTGCCTGGTCACATAAGAAAAAATGAACAAGACGAAAGGTTGAACGCATGATCTGGTCCTCTTTTATTCGCGTAGATCATGGGGACCGTACTTGATTTCTCGCTTCAGTCATCTCGGAGCCCGGGGATTTTGCGTGGGGAAAAAAAGGGGAAATCTATGCGACAATGGCGAATCCCCGCTTTTCTTGTAGACGCGGCGCGCTATCTCCACCGTGCACGCTGCTTTGACACGCGGCACTTGATGACGCTTCTTGCACATAAAAGGCTTGCCGCTCGATTGGCCCCTCAGCTTCACGCGGGCACCAAAATGCTACGCCGATACATTGCATCTTTTGCGTCATTCGAGTATCGTGTTATTTGTTCCAGGCTCATTCTGCATTCGTCCTAATCTTCGTGCTGCTCCTGAATGATATGGGTGTTAGCTGTCGCGCGTGAAATAAGCCGACGGTGATTTTTGTGTCGTTGTCATTTCTATCGCCCTTTCACTTACAGCCGTGCAGCTCTCTCTATCCTTATCGCGCGGCTCTCCGTTTTGGTGGAATAACACGCGCTATAAAGGCTAGATTCGTCGCTCTTGAAGGCATTCGTTAACATCCGGAAGCACTTTGATAAAAAGCCGAAACTTTTTTATCGCGTTACACTATTCCGAGGAAGTGTACTCTGATTAGCCTAATTGTTGCTAATCTTTGGTAAGTTACTGTACGTAGGGCATCGCTTTTAATAATCAGGTTTTTTGCCTAGTGATTAGTTCTTCAGCGTTCTTATGGGGTGATACATACCACCATGCAACTCAACAACAGCGTGGAGATAAGAAACGGCTCGGGACTCGACACCCGTCGCGGTTCTTAGGAAGTCAGTGACTGTACTATACTAAGAAAACAACAAGCCTGATCATGCTGTAAAAGACTGGTAGGCACAGTATCTGCGATAGGCCTTCAAGGAAAGAAGATAATGGCGTGTGAACTAGACCGCCTATTGAAGATTCGTTTTCATTTCTTACACACGCGTGATATGACAGGACACAGGAAAGGCCCCGAAGCTCGCGAGCTCATTCACGCACCGTGCGAATGAACTCGCTTTTGTGTGGTTCATACCACCGACCCTGCGTAGCCCTGTCCGCAAAGCACTTGGCTCACAATCTCAAAAACGCTGCCGGGGGACCGACATCCTTTTATTGGCAGTAACGCTTTTTGGTGTCGGTTTTTCGTAGCAACCGGCGTCTACAGCCGGCTGTTACAGTCGGCTGTTACAGCCAAACGTTAGAGAGCTCCATACAAATCGGCTCAGAAAACACATACTTTGTTAAAATGGCTCTATCGCGACTCAGGTGCAAGCCAATTTTGAAGTAAAGCCTGCAGTGTGCCGTGCACCCTCAGGTTCTACGATCTTCTGAAGATCGCGGAACCTGAAATATCTCCTTGTAAGAAGAGTTGTGAATAAGGCATCAGGTAGACGTACGAACTTTTTATAAAATCAGTAACATTGTACACCGCGTTTCGGAAGTTAGTATGTTTCAGTTCCAGGTGTCAGCGCACGTGCAGGAGTAGGACAGAAAAAAATATGCGCGAGGGATGACCTAAAACAACAATACGTTGGTGTCAAAGATGCTATACCTATTCGTCTCAGGTAGCTCTAGTTACTGTCGGTCAACATATTTCGAGCGCGATAGTTGGACTTGCGTGTCGTGATGACGGATATTAACTTACGTAGTACATTTTTTTAACCGTAGAAATGCAATATGTCTATTAGTTGAAAAGGAAAATAGGTCATTTGTCTTACCTACCTTGCGTTGAGCTGCGCGCCTTGAATTGAGGATACGAACAAAATTTAACCTTGAAGTTAAAGTGTGATATAAGCTCAGTTCAAGCCTGAATAAAACTGAGATTACGCTCTAAATTAAGCGCCCTGGAAGGAAAGCTCACATCAGGGACGTATCCAAGAGGGGCCCATGGGCCTAGACCACCCCCGAAATCTTCCATTTTGCTGGGACCTCTGCTCCCCCTCCCCCTCATACGCATTTTGTCATGAGTGCCCCCCCCCCCTCCCCGAAACAAAATCCTGGCTACGTGCCTGGCTCACATGTCTCTTTCAGGAGGCGTTTAATATTTGGTGTTCTTTTCTAGTTAGTTTTGAAGTGTACTAAACTGGAAATGACTAACCTTTCATGGGCGTCAAGTGATTAGTAAATATATTTAAGAGGGTTGTTTTTCACGCAGGTATTCAACGGTGCAGCGACGTGCACCTTCGCCTTCGTGGGATACGATCTGGTCTCCCAAACTGCCACGGAAACTCCGAACCGGTTTCGAGTGGTCCCCTCGGCCGTCAGCGTGGTGTTCCTGCTCAGCCTTCTGGGCTGCTTCAGCAGCTCCGTAGCCATCACCCTTCTGGCCCCTCACTCCTTGCTCGTAGGCTCGGCTCCCCTTCTACAAGCCCCTCTCATCCGAGGACTTCCAGGCCTCGTCTGGGTCTTGGGCCTCGGGTCCCTATGTGGGCTCGCGTCTGCGGTGGCTGCGTCCCTCTGGGGACTTTCTGTACTGCTGTCTTCGCTGTCTGCGGACGGACTCCTCTGTAGCCTTACCAGCGGGACCAGGAGGGCTGCTGTGACCGCGGGATTCCTGGTGTCCATCACTGCCATGTTTGTGCATCCGGACACCCTTCTCGGCATCTTGGGTTTGGGAACGATAGTGTCCCTCCTGGCCACCGCGTCGTCGGTCCTGGCCCTGCGGTACGGCATCATCGACCATTTGCCGCTAGAACTTGGAGACTTGAGTCGAGACTCGAGTGCCACGCTGAACCGGGTGACGTCCTCGTGCGACGTCGACGACTCCTCGCTGCGTTCTTCCACGGCGTCGGCGAGGTCTGTGCTCGGTGTTGGTGCCGGCGGCGGCTACGGCTCGTTCCAGAGGAGGACGTGGTCCGTTGAACTGGTCAACCAGGGCTTCGTGACGTCACTCGCCGGCGGCGGCAAGGCTTCCCTACCGTGCGGCGGAGTTCCGACCAGGTGTTCGGCGCACAGGACCGCGGTGTTGGTGTGCGGCATGGTTGCGCTCATGTTCCTCATGGGTGTTCTCACGGTGCACGTGCCGAGGGTGGTGAATGGCGCCGGCCGGTGGTGGCTCGAAGCCCTGGCGACGGTCGCGCTGGCGATGGTGCTCGCGCTCGCCGTGGCCGTGGTGAGACAGCCTCGACACGGTGCCCACAGTGCGGGCCGCAATTCTGTGCCGTGCGTGCCCCTGCTGCCTCTGTGCGCGCTCTGGATGGACGTGCATCTGTGCGTGTGCCTTCCCTACACCGCCTGGCTCGCCTTCCTCGTCTGGCAGCTGTTGGGTAAGACTCATTGTGACCTCGTTTATTTATAAAAAATATTAGAGAGTATTAGAATAGGGCGCCGCCGCGCTTTTGGGCTTTCGAGCACCTTGAGACGTCGCACAGGCCAAGCGCAGAACGTCTGTACAGGCGCCGTGCAACGCCTTAAAGCTGCTTCGGGGACGCAAAGCGTCAGAGCTTCCTATTCTAAAACTATATATCAATCCCTGCTTGTATATAATAAACCATTTATAAATGTCTATCAAGCGACAGTGATGGTCGCCATTTCTTGGGCATAAAGCGCGTGATTGGATTGGTGTCCCCGCCGATCGCTGTCAGGGCACTCATGTCATTACAGGCTGAATCGAGTTTACGCTAAACGCTGACTCAGCCCTCGTGCCCACTGCATGCTCAGAGTACGTGATCAAGCAATGGCAGACAGGCGATGGTGCGGACGTTTGAAAATGCTCTGTTCACACAATAACGGGGGCTGGTAAAAAAAGAGAAGAAAAAGCCGTAGCGGGATTTCGACAGGTTCCTATCACAGAAATGCGCCTCCGCCACAACGGTAATGCATCTGCAGGTTGTAAATTCGACAGGTCTTAAGTGAACGCAAGAACAGAACATTAAATAGAACAGGTGAGAGCTCTAGTATAAATATCATTTGCTGCACAAAAAGAAAATCGTAATTCTTTCGATAAAGAGGTTATTATATTTGTGTTGCACGAAAAAACAGCTTGGGTGGAATATTGAAATATGAAATTTATAAATTGACCTTTCAATAAAAGGTTCATTAACTCGGGAAACAATATAACGTTAAAGATACGCGGAATATCACTTCTAACTTTTGTAACCTAACATTTCTGATGACAACGAGCACTGAATAATAGACGTCTCCTTATGAAAGCTTATTTTCACGTGACTGAGAGTCGAACTGCTACCGTTGTTTCCAATTTATTGCATCCTTCACTGAGGTAACATCTTATATGCCTACACTGCACATTGTAAAAATAGTACTATGTAAAATCTCTCTTGTAGTCCATGTGGAACCACACATATAAAAAATAAGGTATCGGCCTGGGGCTCTTGCGACAGCAGTTGACGAATTCAATTCAATATAGCAATTTTATATCGATGTAAATATTTTTTGCGAACAGAAAACCTAACATAGTTCTGCAGCGGCTAGTGTAATCACACATAAGCATATTTGAATATGCTTATGTCACTGAAATTGTCACTACTACTTAATCGCTTTTTGAGTAAGTTGTTATGGTAATTACAACTTCTGACTTCAAGTAGTTGGGAATGGAATATTATTGTCACGGATAAAAAATGATAAACGAATGCAAAATTAAAAAAAAATGTCAATGAGACGAACTTGGTTTTAGAAACTAAACATCGAGGTGTAGAGCATCTTGTACCGGACACGGAATGTGTCTGACCCGCTGCTTTTATACACTCCATTCAGGAATATTCACTACTAGAATACTGGATGGCATCCGAGAGTAAGCTGAAACTTTCCAGAAGAGTACAGGACTATAATTAAGAAAATAACCATTTCGAGCGGGATTCGAGCTTCATTTCCTCAGTGCTGGATCCTCGTGCGTTGCCAACTCGGCGATTCACGCGGAAATATAGACCCTTTCTTCAAGGGCGCCGCCATCTTGAAATGTCGTCACTTCCAGTATGGGCGAAAACATTGTTTTGCCGTCACCACGCCAGTAGAAGACACTTAAGATATCAGCGTAACCGTCACACATTATCGTTTTGCCTCCCCTTGTTTTTTTACTAGTTACAGGTGGAAACGTTTTAGTATTTTTTCGTCGCCCATACCGGATACGCCTACTACACTGTTAGCAAAAATAACACGCTCAGACGTGTAAACCGTTGTCCCATAGCGGACACGTCGAAACGTGTTCGTTTTACACGCAGCCATGCGTGTTATTCGTCTACACATGAGGTGCCGTGTGAACTTAACACGATGCACCGTGTCTGCCTTCCGCAAAACACAGTGCAGCGTGTAGCTTGTGAAACATGGCGGCCAGGAACCGAGAGCAAGCGAGAGACGAGCCCAGCGAGCCGCGCTCCTTTCCGCCGAATTGAGAGCACACAGGACGCGTCTGTTCTCGTTCGATGTCTTTTATACACAGTAAACAGCCTCCAAGCGTGCAAAGGTAAACGTGCAAAGGTACGTACGTGCGGCGTCGGCGGCGTCGGTACCTACGACGGAGCCGCTAGACAAACAAAACGAATGCCGAACTTACATGCATGGATAAATAACTCACTATTTGGAATAGGTGGTAACTTACGCCACCTAGCGAGATTTCTAGCAGCCTATAAAAAAAAGAGTCTGCTAATACGCTGCGAACGATCACGAGTAGACACGTACCAACCCATATTATCACGGACAACATGAGTAGCACGTATTACACAACACTGACATATGCACAAACACATCACACACGGCACCCGACACTTCCTACTCAATGTTCTTTCTCCTCGCGGCGTATATAAGCTTGACATGTGCGGGTGAGCCCTTTGGTCGCTGACCGTTACAGATTTATAGAAGAAGACACAAAACACGGCGCAATGGACAGCCGTATGTAAGAACTGTTTGCATTTAAAAAGTATGGAGGCAAAATCTATAATGTTAGTCCGTTGCGAAAAATAACGATGTATTAACAATAAATCTTAAACCGGTCGTGAAGAAGTTGAAATTTTTGTTATTTTCATGCTAGACCAGTGTTATGAGCAGCCCGACTAGCTTGAATCAGATAAAAAAGAACACAAATTATTGGGATTTTATCATTATGTTATTAATAATAAATGAAAATGATCCTCAAAGCATTTTTTATATATTCTTGTGAAGGACATCCGCCCAACACTTCACTTCCGCTGGTTGCAGTACGGGAGCAGACGCCTTCACTTTTGGGGCGTTTTGATGCAGTTTGTTGTCGCGTATGTCGTGTCGGTGTTGAGTGGAGCGGTGGGGCTCGGGAGTTTGTGACCGGTGTTATTCGTGATCACTGGTGTGGCGGTGATGCGTGTTTTTTTACACCGCCACCACCCCGAACTTTGAAGATTCACGGGCCCGTAACACTGCATTATGCTGAATCGCGAGCTCCTTCTCTGTTGACGTCGTTTTCCTGGTACCACTCGTGGATACTGCAAGCGTTTAAACAGTGCGCACCGTCTCGCCTACATCCCCGGTGACGTACTCGACCTGTTGAAACATATTGCTTCCGTCATTTTGGAGTACGCAAGGCAGTTATCTCGTTGCTCTGGTTTCGGTTATAAAAGCAAGGCAAAACGCTCGTAGTTCCCGCCCTCAGTACACGTTGGACATCTTCCACACTTTGACTCCGGATAACTGGATGAACGAGGATTTACATTTACTTCAAAGGTCACTCTCGCCGCTTCCTCACCGTTGAGCAGCAGGAGCAGCTGGCGACAAGCCGCGGATGAAAGGCTTGAGCATCAACAGCCCAAGTGCACTCGGTGCCGATGCGGGCGATGCGGGTTTCTGTCAACCGGTAGGCCAGCACAAACCGTGACCGTTCCAGCTCTTCGTCATGACACGGTGTTGCAGAAAGCAGTGTAAAATACAACTACACGGACCACCGAAGCAAACGCACTGTTATCGTAAATCTTGGCTTGTGATTGCGCCTTTGTAGATCATCTTATTCGTTTTGCTGGAGAGACGCAAACGACGGGCATAACAAAATCGCGCACCAAAATCGCTTGCATATTCCGCATACCTCGCAAAAGCATTTACCCAGTAACCTTGCGAAAAGCGCGAAACACGAAGTCCGCACCGTCCTGACTTCCCCTGCCTTTTACCTGCTTTAGAGCAGTTTGTACCTGCTAGTAGGTACGCCTACTGAAACTGAAACTTCAGAAACTAGGGGCAGTGCCAGAGAGAAAAGAGACAAAGTTGGGAAAGCTTGCTCGCTCTCTCCGACTTCTCAACTCTCAAGTGATTGTACCATAATAAATGCACCAACGCCTCTTCCCAAAATAAAGAAAAAGCACTATGTTCACTACGTAAAAATGGTCTCAGTTCATGCATCTGTGGGCAGGTAGGAAATCTTGCACCAATTTATTCACACCGCATGATATGCACAACAAACTCACACGAGATTTACAGGAAAATATCGGTGGTGACTTAAGTTTCCCTGAAATTCTGCATAACCGGTCGTTTGCAGGACCGAATCATCTACTCGAGCAGTGTGCGTCGCTGTGCAAACACGTCGCTGTGCAAACGCAGTCCAACACGAAGCATAAAAACGGCAGATTTAGGACAACAATCCGGAGTCCACTGTTCAATTAAAACGACGTAATTTTGTTGAAAACACCCGCAGCTTTTTACTCACGCCATCCGTCGGGATACTTCCACATTTTGAAACGGAACTAAGGAAGATTTACTTTTAAAACACTCCCTGCGCCCTCCCGGACCAGCTGGACCGGATCAGCTGACGACGACGGGGCTGAACCCGTTGCTTCAACCCCACAACAACCAATTTGCGCTCCGTGTTAGTGTGGGTCCACCTCCAAGCACCGCACCATACACCACGAACGTTTCAGCTCTTTTTCGCAGCGCCGTGTTGCACCAAACAGAACGAGATCGCCGAAGTCAACGCAGCGCTGTCGTGAACCTTGGCTTGTGGTTGCGCACTCGTGGACCCTGTGACTCGCTTCGCTTTCCAAGCACACACGACGATAACGAATGATACTTTCCGTCTCCCGGGAACATCACAGGGGCACTTCTCCGGTCACGTATTCGCTACATGTGCTCGCAAATCGAGGAGCTTCCCCACTCCCGTCAAACCAAAACAATACCGGCGCCATGTTAAACGTGCGTTGCTGCGAGAGTTTCTCCGACCAAACAAAAACAACGAAAGCAAACCGGCTCTCGCTTCCAGCGTACATCGGCGTTGCGCCGTGGCCAGATTTTTTCTGTCAGCTCTAACTTAAAGATGACCTACAGATGCAGCAACGCTGGCCACCACGGAGCGCCGTAAATTCTGAGGAGGTTGCATGGGAAGCGGCAGGCACCTTCGCTTGCAGTTGAAGGGTTGAAGCCAAAACGGAAACCAACTGCAATGTCACGTGTTCAGATCGAGGGAACGCTTTTTATATCCATTTTAACTGTTTAGAACGAGTAATTACACCCATAACTTTATTTGTGGTGTGTAAGAAACTGTTATCAAGACCCCTAAAATAAATACAAACATCGGCGACAAAAGGGAAGCCGCATCGGCCGCATTGCCATCGACCAGAAAAAAATGGCAGCGAGCACGGTAAGCGCCGAAAAGCGCGGGGTTCGCCCCGACCCGCGACATGCTGTAATTGCTTTTGGTGCCTATCCGTCCCCGAGACATGTTTCTTTCCGCGGCATTTGTCTTCACGGACCTTTCTAGGTGTGTCCCCAAGCATTCCGATGCTTCGATAGCCGGCAATGCAGCGGTCGCCGCCGGGGGCGATGCGTGTTTTCGATGTCGGCTACACGGCTATGCGTGTATAACCGAACCAAAACACGTTTTTTACAACCTCGCATGGTTTTTGAACGAATTATCCATTACTCAACGTGTAAATTTATGGTAATTTGTGTAAATAGCGTGTTTTTCACCCCAAATATTCACTAAATACACGGGACTTGCTAACAGTGTAGGTGCCTGGGGACGAGAGTACACCGAAAAGGTGTATAGTTGCCATTCAGTCATCGGACATTGCGAAATGTGCATTACAACTATAACTATACACGAATTAGGCCAATGTTCCTAAATACTGGTGCTTATTTTTTTCAATTTTTTTTAAGTTTGGGGGAGCCGATTTAAAGTGCATCAAACGTATTAGCCTTTCCACGTGCTCGTCCGGACGTGTATGAAATGGTTAGAAAAACAATTAATAAAATACTCACTTAAACTACTATTGTTTGATTTAAATCCATCTTCTTTTTTTTTAAATGCGATTTAGCTGTTATAAATAATATATATTTGAGTTTAGTCAAATTTATATAATTTAAACACCTATATATCAGAGACACTGCTTTTACGTATGTTTGTGTCTTTGTTGCTACCCCCCTTTTTAAACATTTTTTTTTTTCAATTCGCCCAATTATTGAAAACGTCACGATAGAAAAATTAACTGAAAATTTAGCAATCACGAAATGGGCTGCTTAATTAACACATTTTCATTATTGCTGTATACACCGCAATATTTTTGAGTGAAAGAAACTATACGTTATTTTTAGTTTACGTGAAAGCCTTAGTTGTAATACATCAGCAAATTAAAATAAAGAGGTGTCACTTTTGAGTTTGCATACAGCATTAAAACCACGTGGAAACAGCTTCTTTTCATTTTGTCCTGCCTTTTCTTGGATGCTTCTTGCCGAATAGTTTTCGTTTGGCTTCGGTCACACGGTTCGCCTGTTGCCATTGACTCCGCTGCCGGCCCACACGAAATATTAAAAGGTCGCTGGGTCGCACGAAAAATGCAAAGTAGCAAATCAGAAAAAAATATGTGCAAGCTTATGATTATAATGCAATTATCGCAAATGCGCAAGCGAGCTGTACAGAATGACAATAATAATCCCCGGAGAAGGGGAACAAAGGGGACAGAGGGACCAACACAAATCTCTCAGCGCAGCCAGGGACTGGTGCGCAAACCGAAAAATCCAGGTGGATTTTTTTGGTTACGCATCAGTCACCTAGCTGTGTTTGGAGATTTGTGTTTGTCCTTTGTCCCTTTGTTCCCCATCTCCAGGGGATTAGTATTGTCATTCTGTTTGAGCAACGTTGAATTGCGATCCTTTAAATCGAGCGCAGTCTGCGCGTCGCCTCTAAGCAGCGGCATTTACCTTTTCGCTTTAAAGCGTGCAGGCTGGTGGGATAGCCTCGTAAGAGAGGGAACGTGGTTGTGTAGGACAATGCGGATATAGATGCTGACGCAATATATGCTTTAGACGTATAAATCGGCATGCCTGTTGGTGTCTCTTTCAGACCACCTCTCTCTTTTTCTGTAGGTCTGTTTCCGTGTGTCCCGCATGCTTA